>ARYC01000779.1:0-124594 GCA_000711775.1 Oxytricha trifallax | reverse complement strand
AGTCGCAGAGGAAGTCAATATGAGCCTGAGAGAACTTTTATTTTCTTGCAGGATGCGTTCAACAACCATAATTAAAATCCTAAACAGCTAGCAAGCAGTGATACCTAACAGTTGGGGCACTCTTGCGTAATAACTTTGCTATAGCTGCATAATTTAGTACAGGTTTGGCTTAGTCTATATTAATACTCGTACCATACCTAAGCTTAAGCAGTAAATCTAAATACTTCTCATCATAAATAGACCCTAAATATCGCGAATTTCTATTTCTCATGTTGCAAATTGGCCTAATTTCTCTACTAACCCCAATAAGACCCCAACTATACCCTACAAATCAAAGCACTTATAAACCTCACTAAGGGGTTTTGGGGTTTTGAATTGGGTCATTCAAGAAAATATAAATAATATTTATAATTTTATCCACTGAAAAATGACTTCCTTTTATTCTTAAATCCAAGTTGAAATTAAGTATATTTCATGATAAAAACTATTTTATTTTTATTTTACTCATCTTAAGAGTTGCCAAATATCATTTTTATTAATTTATTATTGATAATCAATCCAAATTTGATCAGGTCTGTGACTATTTTGAATATTAAATTCATATATAAAAAGTGTGGTAGTGAGACAGGTACCGCCCAAATATTTGAAAATTCTCCTAGTTTTTAAGAGTATGATGAATCAGTTGAAGAGCATGTTTTAGAAGCACCAATAATGTCACAATATAACAAATTTTGAAATGGAGCTTATTGAAAAGCATCAAAATTATAGTATTTAAACAAATAAAAACCTTGAAACTCTAAATTAACCTTTGAAATTAGGCAAACCTATCACTAATGCAATTAATGATCCTAAAAGGCAAATATATGATTTATAACCTCAAATTAATCTAATACTTGATGAAAATACAATTCACCCACTTCAAGAGAGATTATAAAATATTACTACTAATTACGACCACACTTCTAAATTTAAAAAAAATTGCTTATTAATATAAACTCAAAAAAACTTAAAGCAATTCCATTTACATATAAAATAAAGGGTAAATTAGACTATTTTATTAAATTAAAATTCTTACACTGATATGCAATAATCAGTTGAAAAATAAGATGTTAAATATAGTTTATAATTTACGATGGAAAAACTATGACGACATAGAATTAAACATTGAAAATGTTTTAAGAAAAGTATAATAATTGAATTATTAACATTTCATTTCGTTAATAATTTATAAATCAAATTATTGGCTTATAAAAATCAAATTTATTCATTTTATTACATTATTAAAATCAATATTATCATGAGTTATTATTAAATTGATCAATATAAATTATATTTTAATATTAAAGAATCAAACAAAATTGAGCGAAAAAAGTTATTATTTTGTTTTTGGAACTATAACATAATTTATGATAGCTTTTGACTATTAATAGAAGTAACAGAACTTAATTAACACTAATTTTATCTTTTAATTAATTATCTACAAATAATAATTTATGCAGCAAAGTCGAACCATTCAAAAGCCATACAGCAATTCAAAAATTAAACTTGCCATTCACTTTATTATACAACATAATAAACTAATTTAAAAAAAACTTAAAGCTAATAAATATATTTTGTTGCTGTAATGTTTATGAATTCTATATGCTTTTTTAGTCAGTAACACAGCATGCAAGCGCCGGTTCCCGAGCAACAGTTGGAAAAGAAATTGTGGATAAAATTGCTTCAAAACAGCAAGATTGGGATGCAATAAAAGTATTTGTATCTTTTTATCATTTCAAAATTATTTATTGGCCCTTTTAATGAATTTACATATTAAGTAAATGCCACCAGATGAAAACCCGTTTAAAGGTTACGCCATAGAAGACTTCCAATCACTTTTAGGTATTAGTATTAAATTTTATATAAAAAACTATTATTGGTTTATCCGTTATAATCTTTAGATTTTGTCATTTGATTAGGATATAAGGCTTAAAGGGTGTTGACGTCAGGACGTCCCAGCTCCGTCAGGGCGTCCCAGGATCGTCAAGACGTCCCAAGGTCATCAGGGCGTCCCACACACGATCAGGACGTCCCAGGCAACGTCATGACGTCCCAACTCATGAATATTAATAAAATAATCAATACCCCAACACCCCATAATTGATTATATGTGTTATATTGATTAGAGTAGTAATGGGGATAGGGGACTCATTTTGATTAATTTCATCTTGGTGTTATATTTAATTTTATTTATTATTATCAGGACGGAGAATTTATTCTTTTATATTATATCATCACTATATGTGGATAACTGTTATGGAGATATTTATCATGTAAAATAATTTAAATGAAATGTCATTATTTTGGCTTAGTTATATTAATAAATTATTTAAATTTTAATAAAACTCCTTCTTATAATTCTTTGAGACTCAATTTTTTCATTTTTTGAAATTCTTTTGTAATAATATAGTTTTAGTATTTTAGTAAATGATACCAACTAGGCTTTGAATTAAATTAAAACTATTCCATAAAAACTTCATTATAACATAACCTGGATCTAATTAAGTTTTGGTACTATAAAAGCTATGTACCAATTAAGCTTAAAAAGATTTAGTACTAGTACTTATTAAATTAAAACATATATAGTGCTAATTTAATGGAATCTTATTGGTAAAAATAAGGAAATAAATCTGATATTTGTTACTCTTTTGTTAAAACTTTCTCCATTTCGTTAGAGAGTTTACCTCCTATAAGATTTTTATAAGAGGTACAAGAATTTATAGAAATTTTAATACTTATTTTGGCGATTTAAATCAATTTATAATACTCTTTTAGTTCAAAGAGATTATAAGATTGAAGCTATTAATCACCTTAAAATCACTCATTTCAAGAATACTTTTATTTAAATTTTACTTAATTTACTTTTTTGGTTAAACATATTTTAATTAAGAACCCAATATAAAAGAAATTAAAGTATTGAATTGAATTTGAAAATTATTTACGTTGAAAATTTCAAAAAATTTGTGCATAATATCAAAAATTTTTAAATGATTCAATCATTAATTTCCATAAAAATAATCATTAAAAGTGATAACATACAAGAAAAATGAATAAAATAATAAATTTCAATCAAAATTTTCTTTTATTAAAAAAAGTGTTTTACCATATACATAATCATGAGATAATTTTAATTTGATTATAGAAATAGATCATAACAAATTTTCATATTTAATTAAATAGTGTAAAAATGATACTTCCTAACAAAAGGGAATCTAGTCTCTAACAATACCCTATCATCAATAGAACACTTATTAATTTTATCATGTGGTCGGATTTTGGAATTTTATTATTCTATGTTTTTAAATGTTGGGACGTCTTGACGACCCAGGGACGTCCTGACGAGGCTGGGACATCCTGACGATCCTGGGACGTCCTGACGTCATCTGGGCCTTGGGACGTCCTGACGACACCGGGATGTCCTGACGACACTGGGACGTCCTGACGACCCTGGGACGTCCTGATGGTACCTAGGACGCCCTGACGTCAACACCCGGCTTAAATTATTTAATTTAAATTTGATTAGTAAGCGAGCTCCTTCACTATTTTTAGCTGACTCTTCATTCTATAAACCAAAAGCAAATGGAGAAACAATTCCAAAGACTTATGACTCATGCAATATTAAATTAATTAAATTATATATGCTTTTATTGATATGGCTCTATGTTATGCGATTATTATAAATTAGCAAGATCTATCAGAACTGCATTCATGATATTTTGGATTAAGTGAAGTGATCAGCATGTTGGGCTTTTGCTATTGCATAAGTGGTGAGTGACCGATTTTGCATTGTGAGTAACTTCACAACTGACATGGTTGTTTTAATATTATGTAATTTAATTATTTTGGTTCTATCTTACCAGAACTTGATAAACTTTATTATATAATAGATGTATAAAATTAGAAAAGAAATTACGATTAAGTATATCGTGCGTAAACACAAAAATCTTTGGATGCAAAATAGGCGTAATTGATGTGGCATTCTAATGCATGGAAAAGACTGGAATAATGTCAGACGAATGCTTCCCCTACACTCAAAACCCCAAAACCCCTTTATGAGGTTTATTAGTGCTTTGATTTGTAGGGAATTTTTTAGGGGTTGGGGTTATTAATAGGTTTTAATGTGAAATTTATAGTAGATGTAATTAATTTAATCACTAAAAATGCACTTTTAGATCATTTGTGAGAGGTCTGAAGTTTATCTTGCTTAACCACAATTCTATCTGTTCTATTGATATGTCTGATCTTGAGTTGTGGTTTAATTATTATTGACTCTGCCATTTGTTTCATTGATTGAGATACTCTTGTTTTGTCTATAAATTGCTTATTCTTTTTTTAGCATCCTTCTCGTATCTTGTAGAGTAGCATTCATTGCGAGGCATATCGCACTCTATTATTATTACTGCTAAAGCCCACACATCCCACTAAATGTCTCCAGTCTTCTCTTTCTGGATAGTACCCTTGAGTTCCCATTACAGTTCCAAGCCTTGATACTTCCACTCTTTATGCTCTGTTGAAATCGATTATTGCTACTCTTACAGGTGAGAAGTTTATCATTATATTTTCTGGCTTCAAATCTCTGTGAACAAACCCTAACTTATGAAGCTCTTTAATACCTTGTATGGTCTGAGTTGCTATTTATCCAAGTTACTTATGATTCCTTTGATCTGTTATGAAATCTCTTAGAGTCATTTCATAGAGTGGGAGTCTGAAAGCAACATGATCGTTGGCAAGGAGAACAGCATCTAGCTTGATTAAGTAACTACACTCTTTAAACTTTGCTTGAGTGAGTACTTGATACTCATTTGTAAACTCTATTTAATATTTATCATCACTTAAGAGATAGTTGAGGGATACACCTTGTATGCGTATTGATGATCGTTGATAACTTTCTTATCAAAGGAGTCTTCTATTATAAGGTAGCTTTAAAGAGAAGTATCTAGGTCAATTTAAGCAAGAACAGGTATTTTCTTGTATTGAATCATGATCATAATTTTTGTTATTTCAGAGTTCAGTTGGTTGCGTGCCTTTCTAACGTACTCTAACTCTCTTGCTTATTCAGACACTAGGACCTTAGAATATTCCCTCGCTTATCTTTTGTTGAGAAGCTTCAGCTCAACTTCATGATTCTCAACTTCTATATCTTTTTTGTGAGCTTTTAATAGATGCTTATTCAAGTCTCTTGTGTGAGAGTATTGCTTATGGCACTCAAAGCAGTCATACTTTCCATCTATTTTATCATGATTTAAGTATACAGTGGCCTTGGCTTCTCTATGCTCTTTCTTATGTCTGTACCAGCTTGATTTTTGAGCAAAATCTCTCTCACATAGCTCATAAAAATAGACTTCAGCTTCTTCAGTTTGTAAAGGAATTTCATTAATACCTTTCTCCTCCTCTCTGTCTCCCACACACTTGTTTGCCATTTATTTTCTATTAAGTCAAGATTTTGTAGTGATAAGTAGATCATAAATTTAATTAAAACACAGTTAATATGAGTTTGCTTTAAAGTCTATTAAGAATGCTTATTTTCCTCTTCGTCTTCACTATCATAATCATTAACATACTACTTTGCTTTTGTTGATTAATAGAAAGATATTTCATGCTCATTCTTACTGTCAATAGCTTAAATTTCCTTTGATTTTGTGTTTTTTTTTGCTGTAAACTTGGTCAATTCTCGATTTTTGACTGCTATATCAAAGATGCTGCCTGGAACCTGAACTCGATTTTATTCACAGAAATTTCATAAAATTAGAGATGTTTAATAAATTAAAATTAACAAATTAAAACTTTCAAAGTTTTAATGATCAGAGATTAAACTTGCTGCTAATAGTTTTAATTTAATAAGAATTCTTAATTGGGATGTCTTAATTAATATTAGGCATGTTTTTATAAATTAAGACTGTTAATTTTAATATATTAAATATCTCTAATTTTATTAAATTTCTGTGAATAAAATCGAGTTCAGGTTCCAGGCAGCATCTTTGATATAGCAGTCAAAAATCGAGAAGTGGCCAAGTTTACAGCAAAAAAACACAAAACCAAAGGAAGTTCAAGCTATTGACAGTAAGAATGAGCGTGAAATATTTTGCTATTAATCAACAAAAGCAAAGTAGTATGTTAATGATTATGATAGTGAAGACGAAGAGGAAAATAAGCATTCTTAATTGACTTTACAGCAAATTCATATTAACTGTATTTTAATTAAATATGATCTACTTATCACTACAAAATCTTGACCTTATTATTTTCTATTTTAATAACAGATACCACAACTGATAGCTCTGGTAGTTCCTTATGAAAGTTCATCTCACAGCTATCATACTTTTTATTGCTGCCAAAGCTAAGTCTCATTTAGTTTGATGGAAGTGCTGTTATTTTTCATAAAAATGTTAGCGCTCATATTTTAATTTGAATTTAAAATTATAAAAACTGCCTCTATATCTGAGAGCTTTGCAAGGCTACAAATTTTAAGGGAAGTTTTTAGAGTATTTGAGAAAAATATGAGTGCTAAGAGACAATCCAGCTCTAAATCTGAGTATGAAAGTAACAATTTTAACTTTCAATAATAAGTTGATTATAAGTATGTACCGATTTAGGAGGTGCACCTAATTTAGTACGTTCTACTTTAGGATGTATTTTGTGATTTTATGATTAAATTTGCGGTGCTCCTAATTAAGTACTAGCATTTTAGGAGCTGCTCCTAATTAAGTACGTACCAATTTAAATTTAAAAATATGGAACAATAACAGTAGAAATTGATATCAATCTCTCAAGTTTGAAACCAGTTCTCAAAACCTTCTCCATATCCTTCTTAGAGGTTGACCTCCTATAGGATGCCCATATTTAATAGTAAGTTTTTCAGAGGTATATAATTGAAATCAATAAACTTAAATTTGAATATCATTTCTTAAATCTGTAAAGAAGATGGAGTCAATGAATAATGCAATGAAAAGAGTGCAAGCACAAGAATTGATTCAAAGATTTAGACGCAAGGAGGATTTGCATCGCTACCTGGTGCAGCAAGGTAACGAACTCATATCCCTAATCTTGATTATGTAGTTGGTTTGTTCCTGCCAACGATGGAAGGTACTAAAATTTCATTTCTAAGAGCGATACTCTGCGAAGAGAAAAAAGTATTAAAAACTTAATAGAAAGTTTGCAGAGATTCCAAACTATCCTGAAATTTCAGTGACTAACTTATATGATTATGCTATGAACGACCCAGAGGTTTTTGCAGTACCTGCCTACTAAGAAGCAGTTGTCAAATAAACTACCCGAAAGATACTATTTCTTTGGATACTTGCAACAATTAAAGGTGACTACTTGAAAGAAATTATTCAAGAATCTCATAAGAAAAGGTACAGCATCTCTTCAGAAGATAAGGACAAACAAGGGATCAAGATAAGTGAGAACTGGCTATCGGAACTGCAGATGCACCCATATATTTCAAGTAAGATTTTAAGCTTAACTCTTTAGAAAAATCTGGTACTGGCATCTTCTTGATGAAGGAATAGAGCAAACTTCAACAGAGAGCGAAAGTCGCAGACAAAGTATGATGTTAGCAAGAGACTTTATTCAGATATTTAGCCTCCAGATTCAACGAGCATAGATGCTGGAGCTGGCAGAAAGAGAAGAAACCTAGGCTCAAGCAAGCCTTAAGAGGAAGAAAAGAAAGAGAAGCCAGCTCCCTCTAAAGAATTTAAATGTGACTTATTTATTCATTAAATTAACTACAAAACTTATTTATATACATTCACTCTCCCTTCTTTAGCAAACTTTTAAGCTAAATAATTATCAACTCTTCGCTGAACTTTTAATAAAGTCTACTGTATCGATAGGTAGTCATGCATCAAGTGGTATAGCAGCAGTTTCTTGTAATGACCTTTTAATATACCCCAGTAAAATTCAATTCGATTAAACTATGGGCTATAAGACACGTTGAACACTGGCGTTATTATAAGCTGTTCATAACTCTTCCTTGTTTCTTTTGTCTTATGAACTGAAAGATTATCAACGAATAGTATAATCTCTTATTCAGGGTACTTCTCTCTCAACTGCTCTAAGAACTTAATATACTGCTCTGTCTTAATAGAGCGAGGATGAATAACATAAGTTTCTAAACCAGCATCCTCGCTAATACCTCCAAGAATTGCCATTGTTTATACCTTGACTTTCTAGTCATATACTTCTATATTACTATGCCTCTTATACCAATACTTCTAGATGAAAGTGTTGAAGGTAAACACAGCCTCGTCAGCTTTTACGAACTTTATATAATTCTATTGAGCTCTCTGCATTTAATTATAAATATAATTTAGGTTATTGTTGTAAAATGGCAGAGTGAAATCAATTACTCTTGATACGATTTACACCTTTGTAAGAGATACCATTTCGTTTATAAATGTTTGCAACAGATTATGCAGAGATCTTCAACTCAGGGAACTGGCGGTGAAACATAATAGCTCGTTAGTCGAGAGAGAAGTGAGCCCAATACTTCAAAGTTTTTTCATTAATAAGATAGTCAATATGCTTCTATAGAAACTTTGACTTCCTCTTAGGCTAAGAATTCAGCTATTATTGCTTTAATTACACAGCTTTCAAGCAGTGAGAGCGAACAGTTGATGGACTTCGCTTTATTAGTAGCGCAATAGACTTATAGTTTAGTACTGGTTTGACTTATTCACTATACATATCATATCCATAACGCAGTTTAAACACTAAATCTATATACTCTTCATCATAAATAGACTCCTAATTCTTGTAGTATCGCATTTAATAAATAACCCCAACCCCTAACAAATTCCCTACAAATCAAAGCATTATAAACCTCATTAAGTAGTTTTGGGGTTTTGTGGTTTTAACTGCTCAAGAAGGCCCTAACGCATCTATCGAAGCATACAGGACTAAATTTCAAAATTTGTTATTAAATTTATATAGAATGAATTTATAGAAAATGTACTAAATGTAATAATGCCTCAGACAGTAATAGAAAGTAATTATGTAAGAAAGGTTCTTTCAAAGTAGCTCAAGGACCAGATGATATTTATTAATTATTTTAATATATTTAATAGACCAGAGCCAGGTCGGCAGGTGGGTGGCAGCCTGACCAATACGAGGGGACGCCTGGTTCGAACCCCAGACCCGCCAACGGTTTTAACCGGCGAATGGTCTTAGTCCTCTCGCCCTATAAGGTAGTAGAACTAAAGTTGGGGGTGGCCTCACATATGCGACCTGGCTCTGGTCAGGTCCTTCAGTAGACGAGCCTATATGTACCCATGACATCAACTTACAAAACTTACCAGGTAACCATGCGATGTTGATGTTTGCAACGGAAGTCTCTTTAGACATATTCAAGATTAAATGTTAATTGATAATAATAAACTATATTAATGTTTAATTTCTACTACCACCCTTACCTGAGTTATTCATATATATAGATTTAATATCAACGCTATGTTAGTAGATAAAAGTTCAATATTCGTTACATTCGATGTGTTTAAGGACTTCTTTAACTGCAGAAGAGGAATCTACAGGTATATTAATATTTGAGTAGATTTATATATTAATGGTATACTACTGGTGAACTAGTTAGATATCATGCCTGCAAATTAATTGGTTGGGGGTACGATTGGTTCAGAGACACGAATTACTACATCATTGAAAATTCTTGGGGAACCGAGTGGGGCATGAAGGGTTTATTCAACGTTCAATAAATGATTCAATATATATATTTATTTTAAATTTTCTTAAGAAATAACTAATTTCAATTTTATTGAGTAGCTGTAGGTGAAATAAATGTGGATAAGTTCGGATACATGTGACCCATAGATTTGAAAACAATCGGGAAAATATTTATTTTAAATAAAAGCGAAAGAAAAGTTTAATATATGGATGATTTTTCAAAAATTTGTTAGTGTTAAATTAAGTTTAAATTTAAGTTTTTCGTTAAGAGTGATCAAAGAAGATAAAAGTATAAGTAAATTTTTTATTAATTAAGTTTATCCCTGAAATATATCAATTAGATGAATTGATATTATTATTTTTTATACAAATTTATATATAGAATTCTATTTTTTATACAAATTCTTAAAACAGATTTAAGATTTACTATTTTTCTTTATTTTAAAACTTTCTCCCATAAAACTCCAATGCTCTAAATATATAATTATTTTATTTTATTCAAGTTTAATAGTCTGTTAGTTATATTATAATTAATGTGCAATATAACATATTTCAAAATTACTCCTTTTTTACTATTATTTTTAGTGAATATTACATTTTTAGATGAAAATAAACGAATTAAAACATTCTATTTCAATCATAAAAGTAAAAAGAATTTGATAATAATAAATATATTGGAAGAGAATAACTAAATCTATAATTTAACTACAAAGTTTCTTGTTCAAATAAGAAGCATTTACTATTAATTGATTTAGATAAATTTAAGGATATGTAAATTATCGAAATTTCTAAAATTATTTTATAAAATAATAAAAAATTAACATTATTTACCACCAAATATATAAATTATAGAGTGCTCTTTGCCTTAATTTCCTCACTTAAATTTCTTAATTGTTAATTATAATACTTATACTTATTATTACCGAATTTACTTCATTATTCTTCATTCTTGGTGAAAGAGAGCCTCAGGGAGTTGAACTTTCTATTATTAATGTCGCATAATCTCATTATTATTATTATTATTATTATTTCCATTGCCAGACATCAAACTTAAATTACCCATAATCATATTATTGTGTTGAGGTTGTAGTGCTAAAACTGGGAGACTAAAGGCCAAGGGGATGTTTATTAGATTGTGCTGGAATTTTCGCTTTAAAATCTCGATTAGGGAATTTACTGTATCTTTTTGTAGAATTAGATCATTTGTGGAGGCTGCAAGCCCATCGAGGGATTAGTCTTTCTTTTCTTCAGCGTTGTTCTCGTTTCTTTGTGACCTTAGAAGTATGTTCCTTAGATTTGCAATAATAATCTTAAAGAATTTACTTTCCTTTTTTGATTATTTTTAAGTTTAAACTAAAAAAACTCTTTAAATTATTTTAAAAATTAATGTTATTCTTTAAATTAATTATGGATAGTATAAGATTTTAAGACAAGTTAGGTAAAGGCTAAGAAAATTAGAAAAAAATATGTTAATTTAAAAAAATATCAAGTAATCTAACTTAGATTTTTATAAATCTATACTCAAGATAAATAATTTATAAATTTGTTATCTAGTCATCTTTAATTTGCAACCTTCTATCAGGCACTGGCATTTTAACTATGAAATTTATTAAGAATGAATTGATGCATCTTACAATGAGTCTCGATGGGTTGATTCCTAGCATCTTTTGTAACAAAGTACAAATAGTCGTCTTGCTGTACAACTTTTTCAAGATTGTTTTCGTTTATTCTCTTTTACTGCTCCTATAGAGGGTTTTCAATTCTTGTATAAAACATTTAATTCAGAAAATGTAGAAATTTATAGTAGTATTGCCTCCATTATGGATTGGTCTTAATTAACCCCTCATACTTTGAATGTTGTTACCATTTCTATCATTATTGTGGAGGGTGCTTTATGATTACTCCTAAGTGTCCTCATCGTATCTCTAATCTTCATAGAATTACTGTCATTTTTTAACAAAATTTAATATACTCAATCATAAAAGTACATATTTTCATAAAAACTGTCTCTTTGCTCTTGTGAAGTCACCAGTAACTGCATTTCCTCTATTTTAGTTTTGATGAATGTTTTGCTATCTAATTCCCCTGCTTTATTTGTAAATTAGTTGTTGCTAATGAGATTGTTCTTGGATTTAGTCGTCTGAGCCTTCTTCTTAGATGTGATCATCTTCTTACTTTCATGTATCTGGCTTTAATTATTTGAGTTAAATTAATAATTATTTCTATATAAATTATTGAATTAATATAAACATCAATCCCTTTAATATTATCAATAAAGTCATCTTGTTTTTCACTAAAGCGATGATTCTTTGATGTCTCTTTGATTGCTATTTCATGGCATCAGACAAGTAATATAAATAAAAATAATTATAATTCTAAGTTAGTGCTTTTCGATTATCTTGGCTCTTCATTCTTAGTGGGATGCTCTTCCATTTGGATGGTTTATGTTTTTGACTTACTGCAAAGTTTTCTTGCTTCCAGATCCACTTACTCTTTTAATTTGTTGTTACCTTTTTAATAAAATTCAATTGAATTTATTTATAATAAAAATACTATTTATATAAATACTAGAATAATACTTGAAATAATCATATAATTTCATAAATAAGGAAATTAAATTAGTTTATTTTATATGTAAATTTTAATTTTTAATTATCCTAGAGTAATTTGCTGATTTGCATTTAAATTTATAAGCTAAAATAATTATGAAATTATAGTTTCTACAACCGTACGGACAACATTAATGTTATGCCTTCAAAATCATATTTTTCATTTCCTTAAATTATTTATATCGTTAAATCTCATAATTAGTTAATTGTTAAATTATGCTTTAAATTTTTAACACTATACATAGTAAAATTTATATTTCTAAAATAATTTTCATATTTTTCACAAATAAAAATAACTAATTATTGGGATTTTGATTAGCCTGATGCATTTTAGATTACTGAGGAAGTTAATTTAAGATCGAAATAGTGCTCATAGTATATGATTTCTAAGATGTAAGCCCATTAATAATAATAATTATTTTATTAATTCCATCATCATGTTGTGATGCTTGAGACTTCTCTACTTTTTATCCCTTTCTCTTCCCCTGATTTTATGCTTAACAAGAGTTAGTTGACTACTAATTTTGTAGTTGAATTGTGTTCCTGGCTGTTGCTATCTTAATTTGATTTTCACTCATAGTCTCTTGATTTAAAGTTTACTTGGGCTGCTGTTTTGTCTGTGCTTTCTAGTTTCTTAACTTATTTATAATGACGAAATTATTATATAAATAAATCTATAATATAAATTTATAGTGAAGTTTCTTTTATTGGCAGTTGTTGATTATGACTAAACTTAAGTCAAATTTTAAATACCTTGTGACTTCTTTCCTTGAGGTTTTGTAGATTTCTTTACACATTCAGGATATACAAGTTAAATTAACATAATTTTAATGTTAATAAAGAATTAATTCGTAGCTGTCCATATCAGGTACTGATGTCTATGAAAAAGTAAGTTAATTAGAATAAATAAAGAAAATTGTGTGATTTATAAAATAATCAACATATTAATAAAATTAATTATAACTTGCTTATAAAAAACAGATTAATATCCTATGAATTATATTTGTTTAGTTACTAATTAGTAATTAATTTATACTATACATTATTTGTTTTATTAATGGTTATTATTCTACTAATTCAATCAAAATTCTTAAATGACATTTTTTTAAAATAGGTAACATTAGAGTGAAAGATAAATAAACGAATAGCTTACTGGGTCAATCAAAACCCCAAAACCCTTTCAGTAGTTTGATTGAGTTTTTGATTGATAAGTAGACTATTAGTGCATACTTTATTAGGGTTTTAATAGGGTTTATGTAGGGGTTTAATGTTTAAATATTAGTAATTTAAATTTAGTATAACAAGCGAGTTTTTAAAATATTTCACACAAACATAAGCTTAGAGTCATGTGGCAATTCTCTGAATTTTATCTTTCTAAGTTGATGTTTGATTGTTTCTATTGTTTGTTAATTCTCTTAGCTTGGCTTGATAATAGTTGAGTATGCAAGTTCTCTGATTCCTCCATTTATTTTATTTTTATCGAGATATTGTTTGATTCTTTGCTTAGAATCTCTCTCACCCCTGCAGCTAAAGTAATCGTTTCTTGGCATGTCGCTCTCTATTATTATTACTGCTAGAGCCCAGATATCCCATTAAGTGTCTCATTTTCTCCAATCCTCTCTTTCTGGGAAATATCCATGAGTGCCGTATACATTTCCTTATGCAGAGGCTTGCACTCTTTGAGCTCTGTTGAAGTCAATAATATAAACTCTAAGAAGCTGAAAGTTCATCATGATATTCTCTGGCTTTAAGTTTCTATGAACATAGTCTAGCTTGTGAAGCTCTTCAATCCCTTCAACTATCTGCTATACTATCTAGCTAAATTATTTCTGACATCTATTGTCAGATAAGAATTCTCTGTAAGTCATTTCTAATAAAGGAACCTGAAGGCTACATGATCTTTACCAAGTAAAATAGCATCAAGCTAGATGATATGCCTGCACTCATTTAACTTTGCCTTTTAAAGAGCATAATACTCATTAGCAAATTCCATTTGGAACTTGTCATCAGCAAGGAAGTAATTGAAAGGATATATCTTGTAAGCATATTAGTCATCTGTAATGACTCTCTTCTCTATTTTTTCTTCAAGAGTGAGGTAGCTTTCTAGGCAAGAATCTAAGTCAATAATTTTTAATATGGGAATCTTCATTGCCTCTATTTTAACCATGATTTTATTGATCTCAGAGACTGGAAAGTTCTTGACTGCTTTCTTCATTTTAACTTACTTCTAGACTTCAACTCTAAGAGACTGGGTTTCTTGATCTTCTCATTTAATGGAATCTATTCCCTGTAGGTTATGAATAAAAACAAAACTTTAATTGTGCTTTTTCTTTAAATGTACTTTGAGGTCTCTAGTATGAGAATATGGCTTCTCACAGAACTCACAGACATATTTTCCATCTTTCTTTTAATGCTTGAGATATAACCTTAGCATATCGTTGTGTATATCTCTCAAGTGTCTCTTATAAGTTGACTTGCAAGGAAAAACTTTATTGCATTCTTTGCATTAATAGTCAACTTTGGCTGGTATTTATTAATGCTCTATGTAGGGTTGTTTAACCTCCTCCTCAATTTGCACAGCTTCTTTGATAACCTCCTACTTAACTTTTATTTAAATCTCAAAGCTAGACTGGTCAAAGTTGTCATAAGTAGGCTCCCACTGAGTACAAGCGTCTCTGGTCTCTACTTTTCTTGGTTGCTGGAATGATAACATTTATTGACTTGATCCAAGTAATGCCGCTCTTCTCAAAAGGTTATCGCTCATCTTAGTTTTCTGATATATTTTATTATAATGACGATAAAATTCACCTATGTATACTATAATAGCAGAGTATAAAACACTCTGGTAGTTTCTTTGCTGAGAGGTATGAAAATGAACTAACCATAAAAGACTGTAAGTTGACATATTTAATGAGAATTTTTACATTTCAGTAAATTAAAATACTCCAAATGAAGTTTTGTTTCTCTTGGAGGTCCTCCAAATCATGTTTGAACTTAATTTGGAGGACCTCCTAAAATAATTAAACATTATTAGGAGCAATATAATGGAGATATATTGATAAAAATGGAAATCAATCTGTAAAACTTGGATCAAGTTTTTCAGTGCTTCTCCGCATATCTTTTCAAGGTTGACCTCCAGTAAGTCCTCCATATTTAGTAATAAGATTTTAATAAGCTTAGAATGGATATCCATAATTTTAAATTTCATTAACATTTCTAGAAAGAGGAAGCAAGATGGAGTCTATGAATGATGCAATGAAGAGAATTTAATCTCAAGATTTAATAGGAAAATTTCGAAGTAAAGAGGACCTTTATAGATATTTGGTATAGCAAGGTAAGTTCTTAAGTAAGATTAATAAATCCATTATAGTTGGATTGTTCTTGCCAACCCAGGAAGGAACTAAAATCTCATTCTTAAAAGCCTTACTGAGTGAAGAGAAAAAAGCTTTTAAGTCTAATGAAATTAGGATGATAGAGATACCTAACTACCCTGAAATATCAGTGAAAAACCTATATAACGATGCTATGAGTGATCCGGACGTAGCTCTCTACCTTCCATCAAAGCTATAGCTCTCTAATAAGTTGCCAGAGAGAAACTTCTTCTTTGGTGTTCTTGCAACTCTGAAACCTGAGTACTTAAATGAAGTTATTTAAGAAGCTCATAAGAAACACCACAGCATCTCTCCTGAAGAAAAAGAGAAGCAAGGTATTAAAATAAGTTACACCTGGCTGTAGGAACTTCAAAAGCATCCTTTCATCTCAAGTAAGCTTAGTCTTCTAACTTTATAGAAAAACCTGGTACTGCTATATACTTGATGAAAGAGCGCAGCAAATTAAATACAGAGAGAGAAAGTCTCAAGTAAAACATGAATTGAGTAAGAGGCTCTTCAAAGATTTATAAAAGCCAGAAGAGATAAACATAGATATAGGAGCTGGCACTAAGAGAAGAAGCATGGGCCAAGCAAGCCTTAAGTGGTAGAAAAGAAAGAGAAGCTAAATCCCTTTACGGGCAAATTTAATATGTGAACTTATTCATTCGTTCAAATCTAAAACTTATTTATAAACGCATAATCTCCCTTCTCTTGCGCAAACTTTTGCTTTATCATCGCTTACTCTTTTAGCAGCACTTTTAATAAAATCTACCGTATCTATCTTCAAGTTTTGCACCAAGTGATAGAGTAGTAGTTTCTTATAATGACCTTTCAATAATCCCCAATAAAATTCAATTCCATTGAACTAAGGGCTGTAAGGAACATTAAATACAGGTGTTATGTTTAGCCTTTCATATTCCTTCCTTGAGTCTTTAGTTTTATGAACTGACAAGTTATCAACGAATAGAATAACCTCTTAATCAGCGTACTTATCTCTGAGTTATTGCAAGAACTTAATATATTATTCAGTCTTTATAGAATGAGGGTGAATAACATAAGTATCGAGGCTACTATCTTCACTTATTCCACCAAGAATAGCATGAGTTTACATCTTAACCTTTTAGTCATAAACTTCTATATTACTATACCTCTTGTACCAAGACCTTGATATAAAGGTATTGAATGTAAATACTGCCTCATCAGCATGTATGAACTTTATATTATGCTCTTAAGACCTCTGCATTTAATCGAATATATAATTTAAATTAGTCTTATAAAATGGAACATTAAAGTCAATCACTCTCTTAATGCGATTGACTGTCTTGTAAGATATTCCGTTCTTTTTATATATGTTAGCTATCGATTAAGAAGATATGTGAAGCTCAGGAAATTGGCGATGAAACATCACAGCCCTCTAGGCTAGAGAGAAGTGAGCTCAGTATTTAAGAGTCTTATCAATAAGATATTCAATATGATTAAAATTTTAAGGGTCTCTTAGGCTTAGAATTAAGATGTTTTCTCTTTAAATTTAATGCGAATAGACATTGAGACCTCACAGTTGCTGGAGATTTATGGAGTAGCTTTGCTATAGAAGTATAATTCAGAACAGGATTGAGTTATTCACTATTTTAATTACATCCATATCGCAATTTAAACAATAAATCTATATACTCACTGTCATAAACTGACCCCAAACCTCGCATATACTCACTTAAATTACTAATATTCAAACATTAAACCCCTACATAAACCCTATTAAACCCCTATATAGTATGCGCTAATAATCTAATTTTATCAATCAAAACTCAATCAAACTACTGAAAGGGTTTTGGGGTATTGAATGCCAACACAAACGAAATGGAACCACTCGTCACATTTATCGCAACCGATCATGTCAGCTGTTTCATCTGCAGTTCTACAATCATTTTAATAAATAAATAAAAGTGTAAATTCATAACTTACTGGTATATTGAGAAGTGCTTTTACGATGATATTTTTTAATTATTTGTTTTAAATGATATTTAATTTTATAAAATATAATATAAAAAGTTTTACATCTTTTAAGAAAATAATGTCAAAATTGTATATTTCCAAACGAAATAAATTTAGTGACTTTAATATTAATGGTGATAATCTATATAATTAAAATAATATTTTTATTACAAACACAGTATAGCTTAATCTACTCTCCAGGTGCTCGCTGAGTTATTTGTGATGCTTAATTGTAATATATTGGCAGTTGCAGCGATGGATTTGACGAAAGAATAACTTGTGGTAAGTTACTTAAGTCTTTAGCTTATTTTAGAGTTTATAAGATTATTACATATACTATAAATATCAATGCTTATTTTGCCTTTTTTGCAGCTTGTGATTTCTTCGATTTTGTTGTGGCAGCGTTAGCAACTTCCCCTTTTTGAGTAGTCTTGCCTGATTCTGAAGTTCCACTTTAAGCAACTCCACCTGATGCAGAATTTGAATTATCTTTGTTTTAGTCATTTTAGTTGATTTACTTTCTAATATATAATATTAATTTTTATAGAATTGTGGAAATAATTTATTTGCTATAAAATAAAAAACAAACATTTTAGCAACGTAATCATTAAAATTATCTAGTCATAACTATTATTACAATTAAACTAAATTCTATATAAGCAAAACTACTACATAATTTATATAACTTTCTCAATGCAAGATCACCGTAGAAAAATCATCATGAAAATTAGCTGTAGAATTAAAAATGAATAAATGATTAGAAAAATTACTCTTAAAGCGACTTAAACTCTGTGATCCATCCAAAATGCTCTCATTACCTCTGAAATAATCATTAAAATTAGTCAAATGTTCAAATATAAAATGATATTATATCGTTTTATTATTACTTAACATTTATTATTCACTAATAAATTATTTCTTTTATGGGAATGGGATTAAGAAAAATATTATCTAGATATCAAAATAAATAAATTCAATAGATTTATAAATCACTAATATAACTTAAAAATTAGTTGAACTTAGATATAATTACATCTCATATTATTTGGAATTATTAGATAAATCAATAAATAAATTTAATCTCATAAATTTATAGTAAATATACAGTTCATTATGTTTTATTTTAATATATAAAAAAATGTTTGTTACCTGGTTTTGCGTTTGCTTATGAGGCTACTATTAGTGGGAGATTATCTATCATACTTCTCAATATCAATTAATTATTATTTTCAAATGCCTGAATAACTAAAAACATATATTGAAATATAAGAGTGTATATTATTTTTATTGAAATATCAGATTTGATGGCATTACCAGCAACTGCAGAGGTAGTTTTAGATGAGAAGTCTCCAAAACGAAGCAACTCTTTAAATTTTTATATATAATTAATTATTCATTAATTTATTACTTAAATTGGCAATTTAAATTAGATCTTTTTCTGCTTCAGTCAGCTCAAGTTTCATTCCTTTTGAGCCTCCAATACCAGCTCCTCTGGGTGATTAGGCCACTGATGTCTACTTAAATTAGATAAAATCAAAAATAATTAATCTTTAAAATCAATTAAACATTTTTGCATAAAAATTTACATGTTTAAGATAGATTAAAACAAAAATATAATTTATAGTATCTTCTAAATTAATAAAATATGAATATAATATATCTTCCCTTAAATTAGTTGTTTAAAATGTTAAATTTTACGAAAGTTCTGGATTCATTGCCAGCTGGGGCAGTCTCTTTTTCCTTGATTATGTTTCTCTGAGACACTCTTTTAAATAATTTATATATTTCTTCTATAATGAAAAAAGAGATCGGTGCAAGAATTATCAGACTAAACTTACGAATTTGGTTGCTAGTTGGCATTTTAGTTTTAAGATTAGTTGTCTAATGAGGAATCATGTGGACTTGCCTGACCCTAAATTTAGGATTGCACATCTTGCCCTTCATGGGACTCTTCGCTCTTAAAATATATCCGCTGCATATTTTCTTTGAATAAAAAGTGCTCTATGTATATATGAATTAATAATTTTGTATCTTGATGTCGATGGGAGGAATGTTTAGGTTGAATTCAGCTTCACTCATATTTTAATGTTAACAAATTAAAATCAATTAATTCAAACTTTTAATACATCAACATATATTCACAGCTTAATTGTAAATTTTCTATTCATTAAAATAATATACATACAATATGTGAGCAATTTTTATTCAATAAAACATATTAATTCAAAGTTTAATCATTAGATATATATAATTGAACAATTATTTGAAACAATTTAATTTTTAAAATTTAATGTAGTGCTACACTAATATTAAATTTCACAATTTTTAAAGGAAATTTTTATTGGTAATTGTTGATAAAAGATTAGTTATTAAATTTTGTACAACCCTAATTATATAATGGAGATATTAATTTATTGTATTAATTTAAATTTTAATTATGCAACTTAATTCACAATTTAAAACAGCTATAATTTTTCATAAAATTTTAAGGTTTTAAAAATAAAAATATACATACAATTAGGATAATGTGATTATTTATATTAAGGAAATTTTCAATTATTTTTTGTTTTAATTATTTTACTGTTAGGCGAATAAATTATATATATTATTTTACTTTACCAAAAGGATGATTTTATTTTCTGTATAATTATCAATCTATTCAAATTTATATGGCTTTTCCAAGAGTTAATATTACTTATATTTTTGTAGAATATGAATTAATTCAAGTTAAACATTTGCTCGAATTTCATAAATAAAAAAATTTAAATTCCCTTTTGAGAATAACTTTTGTTCACACTGCGTATAAAATACAGGGAAATTGACAAAAATCACAGCCTGTGCTGTTTTGATTGTGTTCAGATCTCTCTGTTGTGAAATCTGGGTTGTTTTTTAGGTATGGTATCTGGGCTATACCCTTCATACCCATTGTTAAATACATCTTTTATGAATAACATAATTTGAAAAAATAAATAAGACTAAGTATTTTAAGTCATTGATACTAAAAAGATTAAATAGTTGTTGAATCGCATAGATTATGGAATTTGGGGTGGGGAAGTTTCCTGCACTGTTTTTTTCTTTATGTTAAATTTAATAAATTTTACATAAATAAACAAATTTAATATTTTTTATGACCCATTAAGTATTATGCATATTATTCATCATTGAAGTAGCTCAAGAAAATATAGTCTAACATTATATAACCATGATAAAGATAAATAGAATAAGAAATACACTAACAATTAGATATAATATTTGGAATTACTATAGTAAAGCAATATAATATTTAAAAGATAGAATCTAAAAATGTTAGATGAAAAATGTCAAAGTTTTTGGAATCTGAAGTTAGATATTGACTGATTATTAAATTAAATTATAATTATAACAATTAAATTAGTCCTGTAGTTAGTTAATAGTTGTTATAAAGATTAATTTATTTTTAAAAAATTAAAAAATTAGAAAAAGTGCAGGAAACTTCCCTAAAATTTTTTTTTTATCATAAACCAGTGCAGGAAACTTCCCCCCCTGGAATTTATAATTTTGCCATTAAATGGAGAAGATCGTTTGTTTTTACAGATACTCCGCCAAAACCCAACTCCTATAAATCTGTTTTGAATAATTTATCTTCTTATAACATATCCTGTGAGATATCTACTTCAATTATTATAATATTGAAATAATTATATACAGTTTCAGGAGATTCATAACCTTCAACTATATACTTGAACTTCTACTTGAAAGGGTGCTTCTCATACTTGAAAAATCATACTCCTATAAGGTACAATTATACTTAAAAATTATCTTGTGATTTTATTTTATATTAATTAAATCTGCTGATAATACAATTCAAATGGATCTTTAATTAATTATAAATTGTATGCTATAGAAAACACATCTTTATAAACTATAATTTAAGTGCATGTCTCATTTTGGCCTAAATGCGATAGCATCATAGTAAGTGTCACTCATATAGAAATAATCTCAAAATTCCAATCGTCCAAACCTAGTCCACTTAATTGCCTCGAAACCCCCGCATATTAAAAGGCAATTATCGCCAGATTAAAATAGTCTCTTTGCGTAGGTGTCTTCTCCTTTTATCAGAAATATAAGGTCATACTTCTTTATATAATTTCTTTTAAAATAGAATCTTTTAAATTAAAAATCAGTTCATTTTTATAAATGGGAGTGAGATTATCTTTGCTTTTTCCAGTATGAAACTCTTTGAGATTTTTTATTTTGTCATTGAAATTTACCTCTATCTAACCACTGCATGTTAACTCATCAGTCAAAATATTCCAGCAATATCATATTAATTCTACTATAATTGCAATCAAAATGATACTTAAATTTTTAAACTATAAAATACAGTCAAAATTCTGAGATTAACAGCAATTTAATCAGATAAATCTGTCTATAGTAATTCCAAATCTTTATCTTCTGCTTGCTGTTCTTTTTCACTTTTGTTCTTATCTATTCTCTTTGGTTTACATAGATATATCTTTCTCGTTTCATCATACTTTTTGATTTGATTATATATTTTATTAATTACTAATGTAAATCAGATTATTCTTGAAGAGTTAAAAATTACCATTTTTAATAAATTATAATATTTGTACATAGCAATTGTTAGTATGAGAGTAAGCGAATTATTTAGGTTGAAATGTCTCAATATTTCTTGAGATGTCAGTTGTAACAATCTTTTCAATATTATAATTTGTATCCCCTTCAAATCTTTCTATTCCAGTTCTTTTACTTCAAAGTTATAGTCTCGCACTCATCAAATATACAATTAAATTATGGTAATATATTATAGATTATTGAGAAATTCTCAATTAGTTGAATAAAATTATTTAATTTTGACTGGAACATATCCATAAAGATCAGTGGATCTCCAATTCATAAATTGAACAAGTTGGCTTCCATGCATCTATTTATCTTAACTTCCTTAAACTTCAATTGACTGACTCGTAGTAGCTGTGTTTGATTAAATAAATAAATATAAAATAATATTTAAATTTCTTAAGGAGTGAGTTACAGGTTAAGAAGTGGTTTTTGTTGGTTCATCAGAAGAAATTTAATGATCTTGATGATTTTATTGCATTTCCATTTTAATATTAAATTGAAATAAAAATTTCAATTGAATTTATTATTATCAATATTGATTAACATTTATTTGCATTTAATATAGAAATCGCAAATATTTTAATTCATTATTTTTGAAATATGTTATTATAATTTTAATTTTTAATATTTCTGTATAAAATCAAAAGATTTTATGTGTTTTAATCTTATTAAACTTTATATTTAATGATATTTCAAATCTAAAATCAAAATTATATCAAATTTTAACTTTAACTTAAAAATTAAGAAGTAGTTTTATGAATTAAATATTGAATTTTAATCTTAATAAAATTTTTAATCATTTGAATAAATGTAAAAATACATCAAATCAATCATTATTGATTTAAAAATTAAAGTGTTTATACTAATTTTTTCAAAAATTTATTAAATTTGATTTAGTTAAAAGTGATAGTTTTCACACTGCATATAATATATATGGGAAATGTCCAAAATCTACACTTGTGCTATTTTGGTTATGGTCAAATCTTTCTGTTGTGAAATGGGGATTGTTTCCAGCTATATTTTCTGGGTGGTACCCTTCATACCCATAGTTAAATACAAAAATATTATCTCTTTTTATAAATAAGAAGCTAATAAACAACAAAGTCGTTAACTTTATATTTAAATAAAAGTTAAAACGATTAGTCGAGGGTGCTTAACTTTTGGCCAATATATGAATAAGTATAATCAGTTCATTTTTATAAATGGGAGTGAGATTACCTTGTCCCTTCCCAGAATGATACTCTTTGAGATTTTTTTATCTTATCATTAATACCTACCTATATCTAACCACTACATGTTTACTCATCAGTCAAAATTAATTTCATAATAAAATATCATATATGAAATTCACTGCCTTTAATTCATATTCTGAATCCCTATATATGCAATCAAATTAAAGCTTGAATTATTTCTAAATAAAGCTTTGTCAAAATTATGAGATTAACAGTGATTTTTTCTGATAAATCTGTTTACTCTAATTCCATCTCTTTATCATTTGCTTGCTGTTCATTTTTATTCTTATCTTGTCTCTTAGGTCTGCAAATATATATCTTTCGCACTTCATCATACTTTTTGTTTTGAAGAAAAATAATTAAATTTTTCTTGATTATTTTCTTTTAGTTTATAAAAAATGATATTTAATTTGAATAGGGCTTCTATTCCTATTAATTAAAGTATATTTAAAGAAGATTAATTGAAATTTTAATTATTAAAATATTTTTACATAGCAATTGTTGGTATGAGAGTATGCGAATTGCTTAGGCTTAAACTTTTCAATCAAAGCATCATAAAAAATATTATTTAATTCAAAGGGTAATATTTATTAAGAAGAAAATTCTGAGTTTATATATTATCGCATTTTTTAGTTCTTATAATGAATTTTCAAAAAACTTGCTGAAATTACTAAACATTAATGAATTACATCAAGCTATCATACTCAAATTTAAATCAATTAGATTTTTCATAATTTATTCGTGAATAGTTTTATAAGTAAATTTCTTTCTTTATAAAAGCAGTAATAATATTCATTTCTTAAAATTATTATAATATATTTTTATTGCAAGAATATAATTACCATATTTAAGGAATTTTATATCATTACTCTATATATAAAAAAGAATTATTTTTACTCATAAAAATAAGAACGTTATTATTAACCAAAATCTTACAAACCTAAATTAATTTAAATTATGTCCTTGGTTTAAAAATATTTAAATTGCTATTGTTATAACAAAGCTCCACTCTAATTTTAATTATTACTATATAATTACAAAAGAATATCAAAATTAGCAAACTTAAATGCTTCTAATATGACAGATTTTCTTTTTTAATTTGATTTACCAATAATTAAGATTTCATTTTAAAGATTAACAAATTAGAAAAAAAATGAAGATAAAAAAATTTAGATTTAAACGTTCCTTGTGATATCAGAAGTAACGATTTTTTCAACGTCATAGTTTGTATCTTTCAGATCATTTTACTACAATTCTCTCACTTCAAAGTTATAAACCCGCACTCAATAAATTTCTAACCATTAATGGTTTACATTCCAATATTCATGCTATCAATTTAATCAAGAAGTTATATAGAGAGTAATTATTTAATTTTTATTATTAAATATTATGAATGGAACATATCCATCATGGTCTGTGGATCTCCAATTCATAAACTGAACTTTAATATTCCCAGGTGTTTAAGCATTTTTATCTGTATCAATATGTTCCACTTTAATTAACTGATTTGTAGTAGTTGTGTTGATTTTACCATTAAAATAAGAGATGTCAATAACATCATGTGGAAAATATATTTATTTAAGTAGATTGAAGTTATTTCTTAGGACTATGATTGAGATGAAGTTGTGCTATCAGTAGAGATGATTTACTCGGTAGAGTGATTCTGCAACTGTTCCATATCAAATTACAAATATAATTTGACAGATTTTACTTTCTTCATAAAAGTGATCTTCACAAGTTTGTAAATTTTTTTCTTTATTTTAAATTAGTTTATTAGTTTAAATTTAGGAAGTAAAGAAATAAATGATTTAAGCTTTTGGAAGAATAATTTAATCATTGATTATTCATTAATGTTTTGTATAGAAAAATTGTACAAATCATTTATAGATAGACAATCCAAATATTTAAATTTCTTTAATATCCTAACCTGATATTTGACCAGCTAAACTGTATTCATTCCCATTCTATATTGTTTGGATTTGTTAAGCATAAACTTTATTCCATAAATCATTAAAATTTGTATTTTTATAACAAATAAAATAAGATAATACAATGAGATAAAACTATAAGTTCAGCACTTACAATATTTTCAATGGGTATTTCATATGTACTTCCAAGTTTACTCTGACTTTTATCTATTCTCTCGAAATTTATAGTTAAATCCCCGGTTCCAAATACCAATCCATATTTCTCAGAGAAATAAATTGCATTTAATCTTGAGTTAGGTATATCTTATCGTAATCTGCACAGAAAAAAAATTTAAAATAAAAACCATCTTAAATGGCAAATTTTATTGGAATTTTTATATACTTTAATGGGAGTTATTTGCTAAAAATTTAAGTAACTTATACTAATTTTATAGAGAAAAGGGTCTCTGCCTCTACCATCACTTATTGAGAAAAAATAAGATTGTTTGGTTTTTCTCCACCCTTTCTATTTATCCAAAGGTATCCCGCTATAGGCCTATAATAAAAATGTCATAAATATCACGATCATTAATTTGGCAATTTAAAGAGTTTGCAAATTAAAATCAAAAGCTTACTTACACCACAAATAGTATTATTGTCAAGTTTTATGAAAGCAAGCAAAGGCCCTTAATTATCACATTTTTCATGAAAACATGCATTACTTTTTATGTTTCTAGTCCATCTGCACAGCAAAGTACTTTCCTTAAAGTGAGGAAGTACTATCATAATTTTTATTGACTGTACTATTTCAGGAAGAATTTTGGAATTAAATATCTTGGCTTTTGGCTTTGAGAAATCATTGAATATTATCATGTTAAAATAAAAAAAGGGAACTTTATTATTAAATTTTTGTAACAACTTGAGATTCAGCAATATTGAGTTCAAGTTATCAGCCATAGCTGATTAAAGAGCCCCGAACAAATTTTATTGATTCCCTCCAATCATTAAACTATTTCCATTCAAATTGTCTCTTCCAAGAGTGTTACTAAGTACCTATTACTGTTCACTCTTACTGGAATTTACAACTCCCAACTTTTCAATCTATTTCTAAATATCATCTATGTTTAGGCTAATCATGTAATCATTAGTCACTTTTTGAGGCAGCTAAATATCTTTCATATCGCTCATAAAATCTATAATTCGTTCGAGAGATCTGGCATACCTTATCGCAGATGAGGATTGAATAGGCTGAAACATCTGTATTGAACGGTCTTTCACTGCACTCATACTTTCTACTAGGGTATCAATTTTTATAACTTTAAAAAAAAGATTAAATTTAATAATAAAACAAATTTATTTTCTTGGTCTGCTACTGCGATAACTTTCTGAAATAGATAGCTTTTTTCTTTCTTCTTGTCTCTTATATACTATTTCAAATTATTTTTTAATTGATTTTAGGGACTCTTCCTTATCTTTGAGACAAAACTCTCGTTTTTTCTTTAATAAATCAAGCAGACTGCGAAATTTCTCATCTAAATTCACTAGCTGCTACATATTAAGGTGATTTTCCAGTTCTAAATTAACAGTAAGACATCAGTAATTATTCTTAAAGCAATTTTATGTATATATTAACATGATAAAATAACAAATATTGTCAGTTTATATTGAAAATATCACTACTTACTTTTAATAGCATCTTCTATTGGAATAGCATTAGTGTCTATTTCTCGCTAGGATCCTTCAATTTCTCTCAAATATACTTTGCACATGAATTCTCTGATGTTATTTAACAATTGTGTAAGATTTAATATAAAAATAACATTAAATTCATTTCATAAAATATCAAATTGATTTAACAATAATAGACTAGTAATCAAGTTAATTACCTTCATGACTAGGACAAATCATCATTTCCAATTATTCATTAATACCTCTCGCAGATTCCAAGCCATTATTGCCAATTAAAATACATTTTAATGTATTATATTTTGATTAAACTTGAGGAATATTTTTTTATTTAGCAATATTAATATTGAGGCCTCCAGCAAGGACATTTCTAACAGAAGAATTGGCGCTTGATATTTATTAGCCAGGAGTCTTTTTAAAGTTTTAGTTTCCTCCTGCATTTCCACCCCCATTGTTTCCCATTATTGAGCCTAATCTTTAGCCTTATATATTTATAAATAAATGATAAAATTCAAGCCTCTAGGAGAAGGGCTGTTAACTTCTGATGAGTTTCCATTTCCATTAATACTCTTGACACTAAATTCAAAACGAATAATGAGAATACAAATATTTGTATCATGATATAGAGAACATCATATTAAATTATAAATATTGACTAAATATCACTTGTTGATATTGAAGGATTTTGTGAGATTAAAGTCTAGGATTAGTTAGATGTTTCTGCTTGCACTTCAAACATAAGGGTATGATACAATTCAAACATTCGCAAATTGCTCTCTATCTGTCTTAATTTTATTATTATCACACTACAATTGATATCAAGTAGTTTAATTAATCTATATACTTGTAAAATTTAAATAAAAGTCTTCATGTAATGATATTTCTTAATTAAATTTATAACTAAATGTTTTATGCTGTATTGATTTTGAATTAATGGATATAGAACACATAAGGCAAAATTTTAATATAAATAAATATATAAATTCTTATAGAGATTTTTCTTAATTTATTTATTGTACAATACTATTGAATAGCTGGAGTTTAATTCCCTTAATTATCTAAGTTAATAATTTAATTTATAAATAATATTAAAATTTAAGTTGATTTCATTATCTTGATTTTATGATGAGTACAATTCACAGAATGCATGGGGTACAGTCAAATCCTAGCCATTTAGTGACTGAAAAGCTTTCTAAGCTTTTTGCTTTTTACATCTTAGTAAAACTCCATTAAACTGCCCTTATCTGAGTTCATTTTCTTGAAATTTTATAAAAAGAATTGTGACTATATCAATGTTAAATTCACGAAGATTTTTAAATATAAATTAGTATGAATCTATCGTTTTACTTTAAATAACTTTTTAAGTATTTAAACTTACAGCTCGTTTCAAATCATCATTAACTTTAAATAGGCTATCTCCTAGTAACTATGTAAATTTCTTGCAAATGGGGCAAGGAAATAGATCCTTTCTTAATGTATTTACATAAGATACTAATATCAAGTTTTGTGCACGCTTCAAACAAAATGTATGCACTCATTTTAGTTTTACAGGATCTACTGAGATTTTAATGCATTCATTGCAGATAAAAATTTCTTCCATTTTAATAAAGTTTAATTATATAAATAAAATTATATTAAGTTAGTAAATTGTAGTTTTATGATTTTCATTAAATAAATTGGATAAGTAAATTATTAAATCAGACAGATCAAATTTCATAAATCACTCAATTTTCTTTGGTATATAGTCATTAATTGTATTATTTTGATTAACAATTCTTTGGCTTATAGCATTAAATTAGGAGCCAAAATTATTCAGATTACTCAACTCCGTAGCAATATTAACTATTTAAAATAGATTTTAACCACTAACCAAGTTTTTAATGTTATTCAAAGTAGGTCCTCTAATGTCTTAATTGCTAAAGTTCAATAGCAAATTTGTGTGGTCATTTTTAAATTCACCAAACAGTGCACTCATATTAATGAGACTTGTTTTATTATTATTTCGATTTTTACTTGAGCTTTGAATTGTATTTCTGAGCAGAGAACTCCTTCCACTCGCTTGAAAATGATTGCTGTTTATAGTACCTCTTCTAGAATCATATTAATTTGACTTAAAAATCTCATCTAATTTTTACTATCTTAATTTCTCATTGAAAACTGTATGCCTTTGTTCATAGCGCTTATAGTAAGGGTTTGAGGGTCTACTGGAGTATGCGTTGTTATTTACATTATTTTAAATACTTTTGAAGTTATTTTACTACACATCTCTTATTCTGCTACTCAAACCTCTAGATGGCTTTCTACTGTTTTTATAGACATGGTCTTTCCCAAGTGTGCTCCTAAATTATTAATTGAGATATAACTCTTTGCAGTCTAAAGTATCATTTTTAAGTTGTTATTCAGGTAGGTGTTTATTTAAAATTGCGTTGTTAGATTTATCAAGTCCTTTATTTTATCTGAATTTTGATGAAGTTTGAATAGTGAAGAAAAAGAAAATTTCTTCCAAAATCATATATAATAATTATAGTGTTAATTAAAGATGCTGTAGGATTATTAGGGTCAGGAAGTGCCAACAAAGTTTTTCCTTTTTTATCAAAAGATAGAATTTATGAAGGCAAAGTTTAGTTTAGTTTATGATTTTAAATAGCCAATTAAAGTGATTTTTAAGCCTATTTCCACTTTTGCAGTTCATTCTAACTAGAAATATTGTTTAAAGATGATTAGGTTTAGTTTCTAGAATCTTTATTCTATAGTCTTAAAGTATGAGAAGAAAGCATACTTTTCAAATCATTTTAATTTGAAGACCCAACTTTCCTGGACTTCTAAGTTTTAGTTTGACTATGAAAAATCTAAGCATAAGATTCATTAAGTTTTCTGAAATTTTTGCTAGTCATTGGCCTCATTAATGAACTGCAGATGAATTTTTTCTTTGTTAAACTCTCAAGTTCTTAACATTTTTTTTTAAATCATCAGGATGAAACTTTCTGCCTTTCTATTGAATCAGACTTGATATGCCTCAAAGCATGATTAGAAGATATATCTCTTAGATTTTAGTTATTATAATAAGCCATAAGTTTATCATTCGATATTACATTATTCAGCTACTCATTTTGAGCTTGTTATGTAACAAACGTCTCATATTTCTCAAATAATTATTGCCTGCTTGGAGATATTTTCATTCAGATTTAATTCGCTTGTTTGCTTAAGATACTAAGAATTTGATTTCTTAACAAAATAGTTATTCTAAGCATTAATATTTTTCAGTTCATCTTTTAATAAAGATATTTCTTTTCGCAGAGTTAAAAATGGGATTCATTTGCATGATTAATCTTGATGAATAGAATTTTCATATCTTCCTTTATTTGACTTAATTCTTTACCTTTGATGTCTTGAATTCCCTAAAAGTACACATTTAAATAAAGCAATTACCAAGTAATACCTTGTTCAATTAGCAGAATATTTCATAAGTTAAAATATCTTGTTTTATCTATTTCCTTAAATAATATTTTACAATTTGCTGATTTGCTCATCAAATCTAAAACTTATTTATTGCAAATTAGATTCTTAAATATCTATCAAATCATTGAACATGCTCATTAAGAAATTTACTCATTTTCGTTTTATCCATTGTGATTAATACCGTTAATCTTTGTCAAAATTTATTGAGTTTTCTGTGTTTATTGAATTTAAAGTACGACACTTTTCAATTTCTATATCCTATATATTAACTAAATGCAGTTTTGCTAACCTAAAATTATTGAGAATATTTGCAATAAAGTTATAATTTAGGGACTTACTAATCAACCAAGTTGCATTAATTTGCATTTAATTTCTAATTTTCTTCGTTTAAATCCTCTATTTTATTGTATCGATTCTTCTGAATATGTTACTCAGTAAATGATTAATTCTATTAATATATATTTAACTTTAATACTATTCTAGATTTGGTCATGGGACTGGGGCTTCTCTATTAATCTAGAGTGTTACTTTTCAGTAATCTGAAAAAGTATCTATATCAATAATTATTAATATACTATCGCGTATTTTATAAAGAATATAGGTGAACTGTTTTATAATATGCTGATCTTACCTTAATTATATGATGGGTAAGTTTTCAAAAGCCATTTTTACATCAATTTTAGACTTAGAATAACTTCTTAAAGCGAGAAGTGATATACTTTTTAATTCTGCTTCTTTTATTTTTAAGAGAATGTTTAAAAGAATTTACTCAACTTATTGTTAAAGAAACAATATACTGTAAGGAATGATATTTGTATGATAATTATCAATTAAAATATCAAATTAATATAGAATTATGATCAAATAGTCATAGATACTTGTTGTTAAGGTTTAAGTTGGCTTTTGATACAGTGTTATTAGTTGAGTGCTGAATAGCACTTTTTTGAAACTCATTATTGTGAAACATAATTCAAATGTATAATTTAAAATAGAATATTTAATAAAGTTGTCAATATTACACAAATAAATCTAGTAAAATTTTTATAAACGAGGAACGATGAATACTTGAGTATTCTAATTGAATTAATGCAGCTTAATTGAAATGAGTTTAATCGCCTCTTCTAGTGAGCATACCACCTACGTTATTGCTAACTCCAGATTATTTAATATCTGTGTACATTTTACTACTCTGCACTTGATTCTATGTTGATCCATTGCGTTTCTAAAATCAAAATTGTTTAATAGATTACAATAAACTTACATGAGTTGGCTGTTAACAAGAACTGGTTTGATGTGAATTTTCATATCTGTCATTATGATTTACTGCTCTTCTACTTGGTTTAGCATGCCCATCTTTCTAATGATTAAAGTGTGTCTTTGATGAATGATCTATCTTCGTTTTCTTAGAGTTAATGACTACCTATTACTGTTATTATTGTGAGTGAGGTTGATAAGCTGCTGTGCTTGAAACACCTGAACTTTGCTTCCTAACTCCAATAATATTTGGGTTTGCGGCTATTGCACTATCTTGATTGGGATTTGTGAGATGGTTGCTTGTGTGCTTTATCAACTTGTGATGATTGTCAATCTGAAGATTTTAGCTACTTTTAATTTGTGCATTTTGATTAATTTGCTAGTTTTAACTGTCCAATCTAACTCTAACTCCGTTAAATATAATAAGTAAAATTATAAAGTAGCTGGCATGACTCTGCACATTTTTTATCTTATTTTGATGATTGTGGTTGCTGTGATGTTTTCTCTCCTATGACTTGCTCTGAATTTAATGAATCATATTAGTTAGTACCATTTCATCATCTGAGGATAAATGACCTCCACCCCCTTTCATATGTCCACCATTGCTATTCTACTTACTTGAAATAGTTTTCAAGCTTTTTAAATCCTGCATGATAGAGGTCTGTTCTATCTAAGGGGCCGTGTCGTTCATATTAATTGAGTTGAGAGGGTTGGTACTCTGCCTCATCATTAAGAGACCATTTTCGAAAGGATTTGTGGCAATGCTTTCATTAGTTGGTTTATCAAGCGATTATTAAAGTAAGTTCAGGTTTTGGTTTATGTCTCTCTGATTTTAGCTATTTTATATAAAATTATAATCTTTCAAAGAGAAGAAAAAATTGAGTTTGATATTTTATGCATTTGAATTAGTGTTAGATGATTAAATTGGATTCAGGTATTTAGAATAAGTTAAGTTATCTTCCTTGAATTCTTTGAATAAAAATGCTATTATACTTGCTGTTACTATCCACTTCCTTGAATATTAATCCTATCTACGCGTTTGTTATAATTTTTCTCAGCTGTGCCTCCTGCCCCAGTAGTGGAATATTCGTAGTCATTATCGTTGTTTTAGTTTAAATTTTCATATCTGTCGTAACGTCCATCTCCTCACTGAGTTATGGATCCTATCATTCCTGAGCTTTAATAGGGGTATATTTGAGTATAGTTGTTTTGATTTTTGGTATTGGTGTTTTGAGATTTAATGATCGCATTTGTAGTAACATTTAGTATTAGATAAATAAACAAAAATAATTTTCAAAAAATTGTCTAAGTTATTATAAAGCACCTATGTTAAATAATAAAACATTAGCCTAACCAATAATTGAAGAATGATCTTCACTGTTCTTATCAATAAAATGAATTTTATGTGAATTTCTTTCGCTTGCGCTAACTAATTCAGTTCTCAGAGAAGGTACGAAAGTTTATTTACGAGTAGTATATTATTAATTGGTAAATAAATTCTTTTCGTATTTATTTATCATAGCCCCCATTTTCGGTTAGATGTGTATTTGTTATTGAGACTAGTGACTCTATAAAGTTGGTTGTTACTGATGATTATGATACATGGTTTGCTTTTACAAATTGCTATGATTATTCAGTTAAAATAGTATAAGAATCTTGAATATAGAAATACTTAAATACAAAGAAAAATATATTAGACTTGCTTGAAATATTTTTAAAATTATTTATTAGGAATATGTCTGATATATAATAGAATTATAAATTATCGTTGAATTAATTATAAAATTAAATTTATTTTTGCTGCTTGAGCCAATTAGATATATTAATATTTTTATTTTATAACTCTAAATTTATTTATTTATATCAGGAAATTAAAATAAAGTTTGTTTTTAATCAAAATGAAGTTTAATTTATTCCTCATTTTAAATATGAGTAATTTTAAAATGATTTACTAATAAAAGTACCAAATCTTAAATTATAAAAAATTTCAATGTATAAAATAAATTATTTCACTTATATATAAAACAATGAATAAATTAACTTTCATTTTAACAAAAAAGTAATTCAATAAATATAAATAATTTTACAAAAAAACAATTAAAAATTTAATTATAAATTATTAATATAATAAAAATGGGCGCAAGTAGTAAAAATATAATATTTATCACTTGCGCCCATTTTATATATAATTAAATAAAAATCAAACAAATTTATTAAAAATAATTATAATAATGTTTAGAGAATGAATTATTTATAATATGAATGTATTTTAAAAATTAATGTATTCCCAATTTTGTATATATTTTGACTGATTGTTTTAAGTAAGGCTACTAGGAATCACATCGTTGTCTGATTTATGCTAATGAGTCAAGGGCACAAGATTTCCACTATTCTAAGTGTGAGGAGTGTGTTGACTTTCACCTCTAATGTTTTAAGAAACTGATTTGTCCTAATCAACATAAGGATTTATGAAAAATAAGAGGAAAACTTTAATTAAAATTGAAATTTATAATTTAAATAAGGAAAACTAAACATGGTGGAGATGGAACGACTGGTTACTCAATAAAATTTGTAAGTTACAAAAAACATATCTAAAAAATTTATATTTCAGCAATAGCTATCCTCCAGAGTGGTGTAAGCAACAGACGATAATTTCGATAGACAAGAGTTTAGCAATACATATTCAAGCACCGGTACGTTAAATAGAATATTGCAGGAAAATAACAATACAGATGACAATGCTGTTCTAAGATATTATTTCTGTTCTTGGTAATACTAATACTTATAAGTTTAATCATTTTTCATTTTATTTTAAAGTTTTCCTCTTATTTTTCATAATTCTTGTTAATCATAGTTGAGCTTAGGTTTTTACTGCCATATTATTAGACTATTTCATCGCTACTTGCAACTCCTCTACTACAAGGCAAGTTATCATATTGCATTTCAAATATGTTGTGCTACTACTGCTTCTGTTAAAGATGCTTCACATCATAATTTTCAGCATTAAACTTGAAATCAAGTAGATCTTTGTTACTTGAATTTTTCACTGTAACTGGGAGTTTCATTTAAGTTTGAGGATTAGACTATGGTTAAAGTATTGATTAATACTGTAGTTGACTGGTTGCTGGTACTTCATCATGAATTTTATTTATAATATTATGAAGCTTTTTCTCAACTTTGGCATCTAGCTGCCACTGCTTAGCTCTCTCATTTTTCTTCAAATTTTACTCTTCTTGGAACTTATCCAAAATTAATTGCTGCTAGTTAAGAGAAGGATTTTGAGAGGTTAACTTAGTAGAAACCTGAGATTTAGCTTACACTAAATTTGTGGCATTTTATCGTTTCTTACTCTGTGAATGTGTCCTATCTCTATGATTATGATGTTTTGAAATTTCTCTTGGATATTTCCCTCCTACAATCAAATTATCCAATTTTTCTCAATCTTCCTGCTAAGCTTGCTTAGAGCTACTCTTAGTTTTGTACTCTAGGGCTTTAACATACTGTATATTACCGAAATCTGAGATTTTAACTTAGTCTACAAATATTGCTAGACTTAGTGATTTCTCATTACTTTACATGTTTCTAATTAAACTGGCAACTTATTCATTCATCGAGTTCATTTCACTGTTCTTTTCGTTCATTAATTTAAAGAATTCTTCATAAGAAGTTGTATCTAAAGATTGTTCTATATCTGCAAAATCTTTTTAGTTGATTGATAACTTCTGAAGGAATATTTGTGTTTTCATGCGGTCATAGTCTAGCTTTAATATCAAATAGGAATAAAATTCGCGTATTATCCTTGTGAACTCATTATAAAATTAGGAAAAAAACAAAATAATTAGCTCTTTATGATAGTAATCTGTTTTGTTTATAATTATATTTCTTAAATTTTTATCAATTAAAACTCTTTCTTCTTTTGTTAAATAGTTCTAAAAATGGATTTAAATGTAAGTTCCAGCTTATTCATTAATTTGTTGCAAATATCATTAAGTTTTTTATCAAAACCATCATATGATTATTTGCTCTTAATTGTTTCGAGAAGCATGTTTTAAAATCTCTAATTTACATCTTAAAAATCAGATTTCCTTAAATTTAATTAAATTATTTTTTTGTATAAGCGGTGGTATAAATAAAAATAAATTTATTATTAATTATAAGATTTGATTTTGTCAATGTCTACTGAATACTCATTGATTACATGGCCTATTCCAGTATGCTAGATCACACACCTCGAACATAAAAATGCCATATCACTCTCACAGATAAACTTTATCTTTTTTCAGGATGCCTTAAACAATTAGCTGAATTTTATTCATTCATTCATATTTATTAAATTCTTTTATAATTGAGAAATGTTTTATTAAATTAAAATTACAATACATTATAAGGATGAGGTTGATTTTAATATCCTGTTGGTATTTAAGAAACTTAATTTAAATTTTATGATTGCTTAGCTGGATTGCCCGATTTAGAATTTGAATTATTATAAAATTAATGATGAAAAGATGTAAATTTGGAATCGAAAAACATTAATTTTACAGTAAAAATTTGAAATACCAATGAGATTAGATTGATCTTTAGACTAAGATTTATCTCTGATTTAACTTGACCATAGATTTCCCCCTATTTGCTCTTTCATTCTCTGTGTTTCACTTGGTTAGTTGCCACTGCTTGTTTATGAAGGGACTTGATCTAAAAATATATTTATTATAAAAATAAAAATTTATTGTTTTAGGGGAGGTAAGCAATGATAAAGTAAATACAAGGCAGCTTTGAGGGATGAGTTTAATGAATCTATTGGCATGCAGGGCATTTTATGAAATAAGTCAAATTTTCATCATATTTTCTTATTTCCTTAGGGACACTATCAATCATCGACTCACTCCCCTAAGAGTTATTTTAATTATTAATCATCTCCTAATTGCTATTTACTACTTGAGATGGTTGGTTTACTAGAATATTGGTGTTTTATTAGAGAACTGTGCTAATTCAAGTGTGGGTGATAGATGAGTCGCTTGGTTATTTTTGAGTTTAGAGTTGAGGACAGGTGGTGCATCTGGTCAGGCAACCCTCACAATATACGTGACCGCATTGTGTTATCAAAGGTCTGTGTGTACCTAAAATATATCTTAACTTAAATTATATATTAATTAGTGATTGAATTTTTCAAAGAAAACACTTGTATATATCAATATATTCGTTGGCTTAATTTAATAGCTTATTAAGGCTTTTATTTATAATTTAAAGATTAATTACCTAAAAGGAAGTAGTTAATATAAAATTAATTTGAATGAGATATATTACTTTCATTATAGCCATTATAGCATATAGAACACTCAAAGATGAATGAAGACATTTTTATTAAGTTATTAATTTTCACACTGTTTTCCCTTTTTGCAATTAAAATAAGTTATCATTCAAATTTAATCATTATGTTCGTTGACTTTACCCTATACTACTTTTTAATGAATTTAATTTGAAGATATTAAAGATATATTTATTAATAAACGGGAAATAAATAGAGTTATATTTTTGATTAAAACTAATTATATATTAAGATAATTATGAAAAACTAAGGCGATTATGATTAAGAAAGTATGGAAAGTCCATAAACAATTCGAAATCAGTCAGTAAGAACATATATTTAGAACTTTTTACTGAGTTTATAATTATATATATATATTGCCTCTTGTTATTAGAATGAATAATTTATATGTAGAAGATAGATGCTTTAGATTTAGAGAGATTTGATATAGCAAAATACCCAGATTTATTTAATCAATAAAACCTGATAATGTTCACTAGAGATATCGCATTAAAAATTAATGAAGTTATCTAAAATAACTAATTGAAAGAGATTGTGTAGAAATAGGAGAGGTCATAGTTTGAAAAATAGATTAACAACAAGTTCGATACATAATTAAATTATTTATTATAAATCGGTATAAATTGCATCTCTTTTCTAATTTTAGAGAGAATCAATAAGAAAATAATAAATTGTTCTAATTTATCAAGGAATTAAATAAAATGCATCAATATGAGTTCCTTTTTTTTCAACTGCTATGATGATTTATGTGTTTTTATATGTTAAACTAACTTATTTTATATTGCTTATCACTGAGTAATGATCAAGTTTCTGAGCATCTAAACATTCTAGGCATAAGTCTGTTCGGTTCTTGGTCCTGAACCATAACCCACATATCTGTGGCACACGTAGAAAGTGAACATGTAAGTTCCAACCCAAGCGCCCATAGCAAGGCCTCTGTTCTTTCTCATCAACCCTACTCCATTATGACCACCATTTGCAAGGGTAAAGATTACTGGGACTGCAACAAGTGTAGTGAAGAAAGCTCTGAATCTGGCTTTAGCCTACCAAATTCTAAACTTTTCATGGTTATACTAGAGATCTGCCTCCTTCTCAATTTTATCTGCGGCCTCTGCACCCAATTAGGATCTTAATTTCTCTTGATAGGCAAGAATAGTATCAATCTCATTGAGGGAACGCTTGTTCTGGAATCTGAAGTAGTTGCTGTAATCTTAGTTGTTACAAGACTCAGGAGTAGTGCCTTTGAGCAAGGGACTTCCAATGTTATGTGTCATATTTTATTAATTAATATTATAGATTATTAATAAATTTGAACAATTAAAAGCTAACATATGTAAGTTCATAATAAATCAATTACTTAAGAATATTAATTTTCAACTTCCTCATTACTGTTCTTTGATTTAATAAGATCTGACCCCTGTCTCAAATGGATTAGAAGCTTTATTGTAATATTCGTTGCCATTATAAAGCCCGACATTACTTGAGCTTTTAGTCAAAGCATTTTTCTGAAGTTTTCCAGCACTAAATTCAGTATTGACACTGCTTCTATAGGTATTTTAGAGCAGCATTTATTGCTGCTACTTTTTAAGTTCAAATAGCCTTTCACTTTTCTCTTCAAGTAGTTGGGCTACCCGTCTCAGCTGAATGTTCAAGTTGCTACTGCTGCTGGAGTGGTTGTTGTTCGAAGAGGATAAAGCTTGACTTTGCAAGGAGAGAAGAGTTTTGTATTGTTAATTGAAGTAGCAAATTTCTCTTTCAAGGTAGAGGATCTAATTGTCTACACTTTTGAAACTTATAAATTACATGATAGTTTATATATAATGAATTTTCTTTAATTAATATACAGAAGAATATAAAAAATAGTATACACTCAGTCTTTCATGTTGAATTGTATTTTTAGTTGATTAACTTCCATTAAGTTAAGAAAAGCGAGCGTCCCAGACATTGATTGCTATCATTAGAATTAAAATTGTTGAGATCTAGTGGTTTAGAATATCTATCAAGATTCACGTAAGAGGAAGTTGGATCGATAATGTTTAGCATGAGGAAATCAGAACCAGGAATCTAATCAACGCTTGATTAATGAGAGTAAAGAAATGCTCCATATTCAGAATTTGTAGAACTTAAACCAAAAGGTATTGATCCTATACTTTCAATTGATGGTCTTTTGTACTGATTTTAGTTCCTGAATTGAAGATTTTGCTCAAAAAATTGTTATTGCTACTGTTTCTAATTTGATTGAGATCTTTGAGAAGGATTATTCTCTATAAAGATGAAGTCCTTACTTTCATGCAGCTTAGTATCTATGCTAGTAATGTTATCTAAAATTTCAACATTTTCAGCTCTTCCTTTCTTAGTGTTTATAGAAATCTGATTGGACTAGCTCTAGACACCATTTAATGATCGCTCTTTAAGCTTGGACTTTTAAAGATTGGGAGATTTTCCACGACTATTTTTTCTTAATAAACTATCTAATTAACTGTTGAGATTTTTTAACTTAGATTTGGTTAACTTGGAAGGTGAGGAATGATTTTGAAGCGTATAATGATTATGAGAGGATCTTGATCTGCTTTTCTTTCACTTGAACTCACTCTATTTTTCAAAGCAGAACTGGTTCTTAACGAGTGGATTTCAATTTTTTGTTAATGAGAACTCACATTAGGATTCCAGTGATTTTAGTTTTCTTTATCTGCTGTGTTTTTTATAACTTAAGAAGGTACGTTAGAGTTATGTCTCTTTATATTCTTAGATTTTGATTGTTTTGCAGTTTGTTTGGACACTAATTCAGAAATCTTTCTAATATTCTCTTCTATAGTTTTCTTTGCTATTTTGCTTCTTTTAGTCGCTTATCCTGAAGGTTAACTTTAATCAGTGTTTGTGTTAGACTCTATAGATTTAAAGATCTAGTCATCAATTGTTTAGTTAACATTCATGGTCCTTATTAGAATGCTATTTGGATCATCTTAATTTCTCTATTTTAAAGGTGATTTGCATCTCCTGTTTTAAACATATTGAGAAGTTTTTGGCGTGATGCCTTATAAAATTATAAATATTAAAAATTAACTAGTGATACAGCTGCTTACTAGCTTAGTCTTTCTTTCTTAGACTCCTTTTTACTTACAAATTTTTGTTTTTCTTACTCTTTATCCTCACTGCCCCCAAGAATGCTCATTTCTTCCTTTAACATTTGGCTTTCTCTCTTCCATCTCTCAAGATCCCTTTGTAAATGATTGATATATCTTTCCTTCTCAATTTATACTTTGTCTACCTCTTCATTAAGCTGCTGGTTCTCAAGTTCGAGCTTTTTGTTCTTTTCTTTAAGTTTGGATTTTAGATCTTCGTATCTCCGCTTTGTATCCTCAACATATTTCTCAATAATCTTACCTCTTTCGTTTTCGCTGTCTACTTCTCTTTCATATCTTTCAATATAAAATTTGAATGAAAATTAGTTTTATTTTTAGAGAATAGTATCTTTCCCTTAGATGCTACTCCCTTCTTCTGATATCTTTAATCGTCTCCTCTATACCAGCATATTTCTCCAAATTTTTTTCTAATTGTCTTTTAAGCCTAGAATTTTCTTCCTCGACTTATTTCAGCTGAGCTCTCCATTGTTCTCGCTCATTAGAGTTCTCCTCGAGATATCTAAGTTTTTCATTTTCAACATTTTCTACCTATCTTTTTAACATTTACAACTCATCTTTCATTTAGAGTTCAGATCTCTGAGATTTCTCTATTTCTTCTCTGAGCTTTTATTACAGACGGTGAACCTGATAAGTCAGTTTTTATGCACTTATATAGCATATATTTAGTTTATTAAAGAATCTAAGTTTATAATATAAATAAATGATCAGAGTATTGAGTCTCAGTAATACTTAATTTATCATTAAGCAACTAATTTTCACTCTCCAGTTGTTTTACCTTATCTAAGAGAGCTTTCATGGCTTATGAAGCCGCTTGACTTTAGTTGCTATTAACAGAATTAGATTTATTCATTTAATTGGCTTAATTAGTGGCTATCATGGAAGGTTAATTCATATTACCGATAAAGTTCTGGGATAAATCGAGAGTCTTTGAAATTGCTGAATTGTCTAAATGGTTTATGAAAGAATTTGTAGGTCTAGTCTACTAATTAAAATTTGGGATGGGCTGGAGATTTGTTGTCACCAAGCTGTTTGTCTAAAGAGCCTAGATAAATTTAAAATTGTGCAAGATATACAATAAATAAATGCTAGATCTATTGCTACTACTTCGAAATTTAAGTCATTAGTGAATCATATATTATCCTAGGGGAGTTGTAATTCTTCAATAACACATTCTCTTCTTAATTATTTAAACTCTATTAAAAGTTTGGTATTTGTGTCTGCTATTACAAATAACTGTTATTTACTGTTGATGCCTAGGTTATATTTGCATACCCTTAATTTTGATTGGTAATTTAGCTTAATACAATTTAGTTAGGTTTTATGAGCTGAGGTATCCCTTACAAAGCATTGTTGTTTTAAAATTTAGCATTAGCTTGATACTATTGTAAGTTTTCTTTATGTGTCACTATCTTTTATGATTATTACTCTTATTTATTACTGTTTTAAGCCTGAAGCAGCCTAGGGGGAATCTTGCCTGTCTTTATTATATATTCTAGCTCTTCATTGCTTAAGTCCTTTGGGTTAATTTTTTAAGTATTTATAGTAGCTTGCTATGAATTTTATTTTTAATCCTTAGGTTTAGGAATCTAACCTTGATTATTCAAAGTTTGCTCTTAAAGGGGATTTATCAAGTCAGGTATAACATTTTAAGATTATCTGTCACTTGTTGATTGACTCTATGCAATATTTGAGACTTAAAAATATAATAATTTTCAAATAATCTTCATTGCTGTTACTATTGATCATTGTACCTCCGAAAGTAAGCACTGATGGTGATTTCATAGAATTAATTAAACCATCTTAGTAATTTTTTACGTTTATTTTTAGAGTTGAAGCCTAAAGATTCCCTTGGTTCACATTGTAGTTTTAAATCATAGACTACTATAGAATTTGCAAAGGCATAGTCTATTAATTGTTTATTTAATTTTGCAGCATTTAATATTGCATCATTTCTTATTGGTTGGTTTAATTTCCTAAATTATGATAATTAACATAAAAAGTCCAAAATAATTTTTAAATCATTCCATCTTAATAGATCAATTATTGAGACATCGGACCTCCTCGATTACTAAGACTTCCATTTTGCTAGAGAGTTTAAGTAAAAGAAAATGGTAATTGCTGCTATCTATTTGATAGCTAATACCTTGAGGAAATCTTTTCTATTTCGTTATCCAGAAGAGACAGCTCTAGATTGGAATTTGGATTGATGTTAGAATTCATATATTTTAATTAATTTCAGATTTTAAATTTGTTAGTAGTTTATATTTTCAATTTAGCTTATCTTCATCAAGTGAACACGAAATGTCTCAAATTTACAATGAAAGCATGAATGTAATTTATCAAGTTCAAATTTTATTAATAAAAACAATTTTTATAAGCGAAAAGCAAAATTAAAACATGTTAGATACCTCATCATAAAACAATGCTTAATAAAATGCTAATCAAGATGAAATTAATTGATTTCTAGGTAAAATACTTTTAGTTCAATAATTCAATAGTTGTCCTAAGAGTGAGACCATTTTTGGATGATGAATTGTCTGGTGGGAAGAAGGGGAAATAATAATGCATTCAATTTTACAATGTAAGAAATTCTAGATTTAATAAAAGTACTTAAAATCGCTCATTCTTTCAATAGACTTTAAATTTGCATATTACTAATATGGTTTTATTTAGGACAATTAATCACTCTCTATGGTGAGACCAGACCAAGATGTAAGGCATTTCAAGTATGGTTGTGTGCTAGACTAATCTTCTGACTAATATTAAGCCTATGAGTAAATAGCTTATCCTGTGTCTAAGATGTGCTTAATGGCTTTAATGACGTTGTGATGTCTTATGATCAGACAGGATCAGGAAAAACTCATACTATTTTCGGTAGTAAAGCTTCACTTGATCACTTAAATTCAAATGTCAATCGAAGAGGAATCGATGAAATTTATGAAGATAATGGTATTGTTTCCAGATGTGCAGCTCATTTATTCGATTTTATAAAAAAAAATCCGAATAAAGCTCAGTTCAGAATAACTATGAGCTTTCTTGAAATTTATATGGAACAGATAACTGATTTACTGTTGCAGTCTGGTGCAGGATCTTCAACTGAAAATCTAAGCAGTGCTGCCTGTGGAAGTTCAAGTCATACTAAACACATGTCATAGAGTCCAATAAGACAAGGTTCTTCATCAACATCTCTTGGAAATATTACTTTTTATATGCTTCTATATAAATTAAGCTGGGTAAGGAATCAATTTAAAACTTAGAGAAGATTCAAAGACGGGGATATTCGTTGATGGCTTAACTCAGGTGAATGTAAAATCAAAGGAATAGCTGTATGAGTTAATTAAAATTGGAGCAAAACGGAGATCAGTAAATCAGACAGCAATGAATAAGAACTCGAGCAGATCACATGCAGTTTTGTAAATATTTGTTGAATAGCGCTGGGTTGAGACTAATGTCTCCACAAAAAGGACAAAAATCAGGCTAATTCAAAAAGAAACACTTTAAGAAAGCATTGCTAACAATTGTTGATTTAGCGGGTTCGGAAAGACTTTCAAAAACTGAGTCAGAAGGAATGAGACTATAAGAAGCAAAGAACATTAATAAATCCATAGCTGCTTTAAGCAACTGTATTTCGGCTTTAGCTTCAGAAAATCCTTGATGCATGTGCTATTTAGAGATAGTAAATTAACCAGACTATTGACTGAGAGTCTGGGTGGAAATAGCAAAAATTCAATTTGTGCATGCATCAGTCCTTCTCTCATTCACTATGATAAATCTTTCTCAACTTTACTGTTTGCTGCAAGAGCTATGAGTGTGAGGACATTTGTTACAATGAATGAAAAAATTGAGTATAAATCAACGGATGAACATAGGAGATCCATTACTCCCGGATCATCAGCCAAGTTCTAATAGATATTAAATATGTATTTTGAGATTAATCTATTTAAAATTTTATTTATTGATTAAACACCTAATGAGAAGGTATTGCTGAGACCAAATAAAAAAGAAGCAATCAATGGTATCATCTGTGCAACTTATTCCAAATCAAGGAAGCAATTAAAACATTTAAAATGCTAATTAGTCTAGTCCCTATCAGAATAATCAAGGAAAAAATGGCTACAATTAGTTTTTAAATTATAGTTCGAATAATACTCATAATACAAGCATGGATAATGCTTAAATTAGTTAAAATAATAATTGGGGTTTCAAGCATGGGTAAAGTAGGAATGGCACGTTGTCTAATCATCACAGTCAGTATAGTAAAAATTGGTTAAAAAGAAACTTGAGTTTTAGCTAGTATTGTCGTATAATTTTAATATAATTATAGATGACAAGATCTTAAAGCCCAAATTCAAGTCACACATACAATCCTATGATAAGCTAATTATCTGGAAAAGGGAATAATAATAAAACCTATGGTACTTAATTTATGAACCAAAGTCTTTAAACTTAACCAATTAATTTTATTGCTTAATTAATAGCAAATTACTGAAAGTATCTAAAATTATAAAGTTTTTTGAATATGGTACAATTATTTATGAGAAAGTCAAGTAATACTGTAAAATTTTGAATCAATAAAAATATATAGAATAATAAAGTTATAATTTTAGCTTATATCTCACCAAATGGTATTTCACAGACCAATTACATAAAAATATAAATTAAAAGATATTCAGGTTTGATTTGTTTTATTTAATAAACATCTTAAATTTTATTTGAACTAATCACGCTTATTAAGACAATTATTTGTCCATTAAATATATTTAAACTTTAAAAACCTGGAGGGTATTAAAATAGTTTCATGTTAAATGAAATCACCCCGTAAGATAGCAAACACTTCCAAACTACCTAAATCTTAATAGAAGGAGGCATGCATCAAAACTTACCTATAACTTCCAGTGGAACCATATTGGCTCAGCAACCCATTTCAATTAATAATAGCTACTCAAACATGAATAATGTAAAGTAACTAAGCTCTGTTTTATAGTAATAGCAAAAGGATGCTAGACTAACTTTATAGCATTTAAATTATTTGATTTTTTACCTGTATTTTAAAATGTAGATATTTTTTGAAACTTAAAAGCTGTGTACTATAATTGATACCTTGCAAGATGAATTAACTTTCAAAGCTCTCCAGGTAAATAAGTTGCTAGAAGAAAATTTAAAACTCAAATAAATTAGCAGCAACAACCAAATTCTTGGCCAATAATTTAATATAAATGAAAGCAGTTCTATTAAATAGATGGCTTACTAAGCTAACCTAATACTAGAAATGTTTTGATTGACAGGTTAACTAAGTAAAATTTTGCAAATTAATGAGGTGCTAAAACACATGCAAAACTTGTCTATAAATCTTTTGTTGACAACATTGAAAATGGGTATAATGAATAAGATTTTAATATAAGTATGAACTTTAATTTATGTTAACAAATTAATCATTTAAACGAGTTATTCACTTTTTATATAAATTTCTCAAAATAAATTTCATCTCAGTCCAAAATTTCACTATATGAATAAACTCAAAATTGGGCTATGGGGAAGCATCCTCCCCCCCCCTAATGTATACTTTTTATTTTTTAGTCTGATAGAGTTTTTTACGCTGAGTAATAGTAGCTGATGAACATGGTCTACGCGAGCAATAGTTTTTTAGCTATGACCTCTTATAAGTCAAAAAATTATATATAAAATCATCATAAAATTGACAAAAATTTTCAATTTTTCTTCAAATTTTTAATTTTCATAAAATTATCGATTTAAGTGAAAAATAAGAAATTTAACAAATTATATAAATCTTATTTAATTATTAACAATAAAATTGAAAAATAATTGTTTTTGCATTTTTTTAATAAGAGAGAATAATTTTATTTTTTAATTTTATTGTTAATAATTAAATAAGATTTATATAATTTTGTTAAATTTCTTATTTTTCACTTAAATCGATAATTTTATGAAAATTAAAAATTTGAAGAAAAATTGAAAATTTTTGTCAATTTTATGATGATTTTATATATAATTTTTTGACTTATAAGTGATCATAGCTCAAAAACTATTGCTCGCGTAGACCATGTTCATCAGCTACTATTACTCAGCGTTAAAAACTCTATCAGACTACAAAATAAAAAGTATACATTAGGGGGGGGGAGGATGCTTCCCCATAGCCCAAAATTGATTATCCAAATATGCAAAGTTTAGTTTGCTCTTCTCATATATGCATCCCATTTGAAACAACACATCGATAATCTTAAACACAAATCCTTTCGTATAAAAACTATTTTACTCCTAGCACACATTTTTGTAGATAATTTCGAATGGCATGCCGTTTGATCTCTTCAACTCACACTCAATAAACAATTTAAGCTTGTTCTTCTGCTCTCTGATTTGGATTATGTATTGGCGCATAGTATCGCCTAGAAGATTCACGAAGCCTTTCTGCTCGAGTTCACCCAGACATTCCTTCAAAAGCTCCTTTGGGTCCTTGTATCGCTAGTCACTAAAATTAATTTCTTCAATGATTTTGTCTAGAAGCTCCTTATTTTCAAGAAAGTCTTTCTCTGACACTGTGATGTTCTAGTGATCTAAGGAAATAGAATTGGTAAGAATTAGATTGTTTGACACTTTATTAGGAGAAGTTAATTCACCTTACTTTTTCGAAGCCTCTGACTTGAAAAGATCGTGATAGTTATTCAAAATATAATCATTGATGTTTTTCTTAATTCTGTTTATCTTATGCTTATGAAAATCTTCACCATCTCCAATTTCCTTAGCTGCCTACTACTTCTACTCTTAAATTATTCTTTACTGTTCCATCATAGTTTACTATTCTTACTACCAATTTGAATTAAAAAGTCTTCTTTAGAAGGGCTTGAAAGGCTCAGAGTAGCCTTTTTGTGCATTAATTGTTTGCTGATACTGCAACATTTCTTCATTGATGTCATTAACTGGTCTCAATTTATGAACATTTAAAAACCCTTAAAAACTTCATTATTTTTGGAATCTTAATTGGAAAAGAATAATTTTTTAGCATACTTTAATTGTAAATTATAATAAATATCTTTGAGAATTTAACTTTATAAAAAACAAAATTTGCCAAAATAACTGATCTATAAGTGTATATAAAAAGTCTACTAATTTATATTCTTAATAATTATTGGTAAGTAGTTATTTGCAAATTCTCTAAAAATGAATCAATTGACAATTTGTTAATTGATTCATTATTGAAATTGTAAATTTATGATTTTAAGCTTCAGACTTTATTAACTTATAAGCTTTCAATAAATAAACTATGACCATAAATCTCTTTTTATAAAGATCAAGACATATAGTATTTAAATAAAAATAAATAAATCCTTACCTAAAATTAGAAATTATAAGTTGATTAATACGAAGATAATTCTCGTTAAAAAAATACAATTTACATTTAAGCAAAATGAAAGTGAAAAGGATTTTTCTAATTTAACGATTTAATGGAATTGGTTTATTAAATCAATTAAAACATATCAAATATATAAGTTTAAATTAATATATAACATTAAATTAGATAATTTTAATTAATAAAAAATCTTTCATCTCTAATATTCCAAGATAATTTAGTTTAACTGAATCTTATTGGAGTTTAAAATTAACTTAGATTTTATCTTTGTAATCGTAACATCATAAAATTTAATAAATATTTAAAGTTGAATTATTTTAAGTGAATACTCCATAGTGCCAAGAATAGCTAGACTTTATCCAAAAGTAATATTAGCAAATAAATTTCTGAAATCCTGGTTTCTTCTCGCAGATTAACCGCCTTATTTGTTGTCATTAAGCCATAGAACGCATGTCATCACACCAGTCGAGTCATCAACTATATCAATGACATTTTATTTAAATATGTGGATACTTACTTCCGAAGATGTAGTTCTTTTCTCTCTTGATAATGAAAACCATAATGCCACAAATTTGAATTTTGTTCAGGAGGAACTGATCTCTCAGAATAAAGAAAAACTTGTTCATGTTCTCATAGTATTGCCTTTGATATTCTTGTAGCATTTCATAGTCACTGTCTGCGATTGCTTCGTAGGCACCTTGCATGCCTGGCTAGTTATTGTACAAATAACTAATAAGTATTTGAATTAGTATAAAATTGTATCTTATTGGAACAAATCAATAGTCCTTAAGCCATAATATTAACATTATTGTATTATTTTTAGCAATACCATTGGCATTGTCATTATTATTACTTTGCAGTTGATCCAACTGTCCCTGATAGTTCTATCTCTGTGCCCTATTTCTAAGTGCGAATATGTCAAACCTCATCTGCAAAATAAAAAGCGGGAAATATATCTCACTCAAGTCAAAGCAAATATTCTTGAGTTGCGATTACCCAGTAGATGTTTGTTACATTTGTTATTGTCCCTTGTTTTATTGGTAGTTGTTATTGTTTATCAATTAATTTAAAATAAATTAGAATATTGGAGAATATTAAATTTATAAAAATTAGATATATTTTTATTTAAATTAATTCAAATATAAAGGATTGATCTAAGACTATTATTTTTATATTTAAAATTTACACCCGCAGCTTTGTAATTTTACAATGAATTATGCATATTATTTTAGATATTTTCCAATTTTCACAGAATAATTATAATTTATGAACTTTAAATCTAATAATATTAATTAAAATAAATTTAATATAATTAAAAATATTTTTTATCATGTCCAATTCAACAATTTCTATATATAAATATTAAATTTCAAAATATTATTGTTGCCATAGTTACTTTAATTGTTGTTATTATTCTAGTAGTTGTTGTTATTATTATTCGAGTAATTATTCTTTCTCTGATAATTGTTGTTGTTGTTTTGGTAGTTTCCTCCTCCACGTTGATAATTGCTTTATTGTTAATTTTAGTTGTCCATCAGATTTCTCTTAAATTTTTAGATTTAAATTATTAATTTATATAAATATTACCAGATATTCAAATACATGCTCATATTTATAAAAGATATGAAAATAAAGTGAAAGAGAAAATTAAATACTGACTTTAATAATATAAATATTAGAAAAATATTAGCAGTAATCATGGTTTTTTAATAATCTTCTTGATCTTCTGGTAGGCTGCTCTCGAGGCCTCTGGTGTCTTCCTCGGGTCATTGTCCTTCACCATGTTGGCCAACTTCAGCATGACTTCGTTATCATATCACCACTGGAACCCGGTGCGTTTGGGCTTAGAGAGGATCATCTTGAACTATATGGCAAAGGCGGGCGGGATGTAGGGGTTGTCCTCGAACATCTTAAACACGAAGGTGAAGAGCTTATTCTCGATCTCCACTGTAGTTTTCTGAAATGCCGCCTCCACCCAGTTCACTGCTACTTCTTCATTGCAAATGTCTGACTCGTCTAAGTGTGCTTGTTCCCCATCCTACTCAATCTTCTCTTTGAAATGGGCCAGCTTGGTTCTAGGGATGCTGAGCATCAACCAGGAATAGGCAGCAATCAAGCAATCATTGTCTGCTTCTGGAGCTAATACTTATTGTGGAAGATTATCCATTCTAGGAATTAGTGGAAGTTTCAAGATAGAATCAACATACAGCACCATTTTCTTCAACTTGCATTCTGTCTCAATCATCATCGAAGTCTGTTAATTCTAGATATCTTCAAGCAAGGCTCTATGGCACTCAATCACATTTAATTTCTTCTTTAACCTTGCATTGAATGTGCTGTCCTACAAAGCCGTGCGTTTGTCCGCCTCCATTCCGCTGTCGGCTCTTTTACCTAGCAATTGTTCTGCTCTTAGTTTTCTTGGAATGCTGACAGATATTTAAGGCTAGACAGTTCTGTATTATTTATTTCTTTGGTTGTGAGGGCTGGCTCTTCGATCTTTTCGCACACTCTTTCTGCTACTCATAATAATCTTTCTGTTTCCTCCTTGCTTTATCATTTTTCTCCGTTCATGATGCGGTACCACTCTCTCTTAAAAGCATCTCTCTTGGTCATAGGAGGGTTATCTGGACGAATTGCTAACATTGCTATGTATTGTACATCCTGATACCACTCCTTAAGTTCTTCACCAGTAGGAGTAATCTCAATTGGCCCATCCTCCGTTGAATCGAGGAGTATCCATTTATTTCCATCTTTTACAACTACTGCTGCTGCATGGCACTGTTAAAGAATTTAATTTTAGCCATTTTCATTTGAAGTACTCAATATCATTACCTGAATTATAAACTTGCTGTCTGGATTATCGGTCTCTAGGAGGCCAAACCACCCTTAATGGATATTATTCTTCAAGTTCCTAAGGATTACTCCAGAAAACACTCTTGTAAGCATAGGACTGTGCCATTGATCGTTGTTGGGATCGTACAATAAGTAGGGAAGATTCTTGTAGCAGTATCCCTCTTCCCAAGGAATCTCCATCTTTCTATTTCCAGGCATGTGGGTTCTTGATTCGTACAAAGCATGAAATTTTTCTGGTAAGTCAAATAGAGGCCCCCCCAGCCACCATATTGGTTGCAGTAATAAAGCAAGAATTGTTAGATTATTCCTGTTAACCCGGATGCCAGTACGAGTTTTTAAAGATGTTATCAAGTGGCATCTATTTCACTTCATCCTTATACAAACGCGTAGTGTCGAATTATGCAAGAATCTACTTATAGGCACCTTAAACAAACTATTCCCTTGTTTGTTTAATCATAGAACCAAATCTTACATCTTAAAAGCTGTCATATTTCTCGCGCAACATGTTTAACTCCTCTTCAGAAAAATTTTGGAAACTGCACTAGTAGTCGTTTAGTTCAGGGTCAATATGTGAATAATTGTATTTATCGTCGCCCTCCTAGTCGTCAACATCTTCATCTTATGAATTCATTCTCCACATCAGTAATTTCTACCTAGTTTTGTTACATACTGCTCTATTTAGATGATTTAGATGACTTTTTCTTTCTTGCGATTGATTTTAAATAATCTTAATAGTGGGTTGATGATGTTGAAGTGTAAACAATAACTTTTCCATTCTAAATTATTTTATATCGGCCAGTGTATCGTTGTTAATATACCTTAATTTCCATGAGCTCGGGCATCTTGTCGATCAAAATATTTTCAGCTTGAACCTTCGCCCACTCTCCATCAATATTTGATTCAGGTATCCAGCTATCAAACTTTGGCTCATATCCTTTCCATCTGACACGAAATTCCATCTCATTTTAAGTTTTGCGTGCATCTAAGATCTGCTCAATATAGTATTGTATCTCCTTATATTTATGGTGCTTCAAAATTTGGTTCTTATTGATTGGAGATTTCTGGCTGAATTTTTTTAACATAAATTTTTCTACAATTAAGAAAAACAATTAATTCAAATTATTTATAAAATCTAAATAATTACAGACTTAATTTTTTGGAATTTAAATTATCTTTTGATTTTTGATTTAAATAATTATCCATTTCTTGATAAATCTATACTTACCTAATTTAATAAAACTAACGTAAAATTGCAGGTCAAGGTCATATTCAAAATATTATTGGCTCAATTGATAGAAATTTCCAAACTGCAGTGACTTGCCATCTCCTGGACAGTAACTTGCTCAGAGCACTCGTAAAATTACGTTTCATTCATCGTGGACCCTTATATAAATATAAAGATTGAATCCATTGCATACCTCGTGATTGGGGTGGAATCACATATCTTGCAGACTCAGATGCCTCAAGGCAGTCACCAATGCTTTTCGAAAAGATGATTCTAGCCATGTTAGTTCTAGATTCGAGATCTGGAACGCCAGCTTCTGCATATAAATTGAAATCTGTCTCCAAATAAAAAAATGATCAGCTCTAAAAATTACTTCGTGGACACCAGGCATGCTCCTTCGTTCAGATCACGTGATTTAATGATTCGAAAGACCTGTTCCACTGGAGCGAGGTCAAACTAGTAAGGGCCAAGAAATAGAACTGGCAAGCCCAACTTCTACATAGCTTCTATTGAGACCTTGCTTCTGTGATATGGTGCGTTATATAATAAAATCAAGTAGTTTGTGTGCCACCATGGGTCAATTCTGTGGAGGTGGTTCATCATCAAAATCAAGAAATTAATGAAGGTTGAACTGTTGTAGTCCCATTGTTTACAGGGAACATAAATTTTCCATCGCTACATGCAGCAGCTGTAATAGATATTTTACTCATCCTTTTGGCCTAAGTCTACAAGGTTTTAGTTCCAGGTGGTGCCCATGTATATCGACGATTGTCTGTGCTTTATATAATTGTCTCATCAACATTTCCCCGATAAAGTGCACGAATATATTCAGCTGCGGCTAGTTATCTTGACAGCTTTGAAATCGTAGTATTATGGTTTGGCGTAATCTGATAAACTTTATGATATGAGAGGCCGAGGTTGTGCCTTAGAAACTTTATGATTTGGTATTTCGAGACACTAATTCCTAGCTATTTCTTGATCGCTTAATAAATACTCTTAGAAGTGATTATAGTCTTGTATTTTCTTAGTGTCTTTGTTATTAATGCTTTAACACTTTTTGAAAGACCAACAGATTTCGTTGTAAGCCGCTTCATAGTAATTTAACACTCGGGATTTAAAAAATCTCTCACTAGCTTTTGAACCCTGTTTGTTCTCATCCCCAAAATGCTGGCGATGCATTTACTTGAGTACCCTTAATTTTAAAGCCTAATAGCATTATTATTTCAGGTTTGTAGTTATATCTCCAATAACTAAAGTGATTTGTGCTTTTTGAGAGATTTTAAGGCAATTAGATTTGCTAACCAATGCACCTATCTTGTTCGTCTCTCAACTCATATCGGCTGAATGAATCTTCAATAGTCACACTAGGATCCTGACTGGATTATGACTCCCCATAAGTCACGCATTAATCCTAAAATGGGGATTTATTACTCTTATGATCTAGATAATCTCTTGACATTATGGTAGACTTCTGATGGCCTCCCATCCGATCATTGTTTTTTTCTATCGATCGTGCTTCATTTTCTTTAGTACTAGTGATTTCGATCGATGGTCCTGTTGCTATTTTTAGGTACTGCAAAATTATAATCTGATAGAAATGAGTCCTTGAGAGAAATATGTGAGTTGGCAGAATGTGTGGTAAGCACAACTTAATTTGGATCTCATAAGGGTCAGAAAATTAACTATGTTATGTTATAATTTGGCTCATTATTCATGATTTGTTAATAAGTCATTTTTAATATGGGCTGTGGTTGTGAGAATGGTTATTATATTTTTTGAAAGCCCTCTTGCTAATAGTAATTTCCTAAATCTTACTCCAAACCGATATCATAATACTCTTCCTTGATTAGATGATTTGAGTAAAAGTTTTTCATATTTTTTGTTAAGGATTTCTATTTTGTCTAAACGGAGTTCACTATAAGAATATGATTTAAATAGAAATTAATTCTTGATAAACTTAATCATAGTACTTTTAGCACCTATTATAAACCTCAAGAATCTTGAATAAATGTACATAATCATTCTATCAATTTAAATATAATGAATTTTAATTTGTTCAAATGAGCTAAAAGTCGATAATTTGTTTTGGACTTACAGACTAAGTTGTAGAGCAAAAAGGATTTATATATCTTCCTGTCCACAGATTGCAAAGCTCACTTACCGAACCTTAAGTAAACTAATTCATATTTCTTGAGTGAAATACTCAAAGGTGAGAGAAATGTAAGTTTTCAAATATTTTAACATTCTTCTCAATTGCATAGTTTATTTCTCGAGAATAAGTTAAAGTCTCAGCTATTCCCTAGCTTGATGGTCTTACTGTAATCGATCTCCTCAATTTTGCCTAGCAGAACGAATAGGTGATGAGCTACTTGCCGTCTCCACGCGATTGGAAGAAAATAGACAGGCAATGGATTGGCGATATCATAAATACACTCCTTCCCAATTTGCTTCAAGAAATGATTAATTAGGCTAGACAAAGGCAGTTCTCTCGGCAAGTAGAAAAGCTTTCTTTAGATGTTTAACTACGCCCTGAGTTTGCAGAAGCTTTCAATCGGTGCATGTTAGTATCTTGTAAATATTATACGAGTTATATAAACTTTTGTAGCTGAAAATGGAAGGGCTGCGTCTTTATAAGCGAAGCTCCACCGCAAAAAGGGTTGAATGCGAAGAAACTAAAGAAGAAGAGGAACATTTGAGAGCAGATAAAAAGGACTTTTTGTTGCAAGTGAAGCGATTGAAAACAGAGACCTAGCAAGTACAACCATAAAGAACATAGATGCGCAGTTTAAATATTATGAGCGACAATTTTGCGCAACGACCACATCAAGAAAATCATCCACTACAAAGTTAAAATTTGAATAAGCAAATATTTAATAAATGATATTAATATGTTCTAAATTGTTTGTAGTAACTTACATATAATTTATTTTCAAAAATAAGTATTTAAACAGTACTCAATTACCCCTTGTTATTTTGACTAAAGTTTTTACGAGTTCTCAAAAATGCTTAGCAGGCATTTATTTCTTATTTTCTTTATATAATGTTAAAGAAACTTCTATATCTTCATCTATCATTATCTCAATAAACTAAATATTGTAAAGTTACACTTGTTGAGATGACTCCATCAAGCATATTATGAAGGCCTTAGAATCACTATATTATAAAATTTTGAGACTATATATTTCAAGTCATTAGGAATGAAGTACGAGTGTGAATAGAATCATTATTAGGAATTAAAAAGTTAGGTGTGAGTGTGTGCGTTAGTATTTTAGGTTTTGAAGTATTTTGCAAGTCGATCATAACATAAATTATTCAATATTTGCCATAATAAAGCAGTTTATCATAAAGCAAGAACACAAATGTTGTTGTAGATATTATTTGCAAAATTACATTTCCCATTCAGCATGAAATTATTATTATCTCTATCCACTGATTGACTAGCAATTTATTTGTATTCAAGATAAAATTACTGAGATTATTAAGCACAGCCATCCAGGATCACTCAGTAAAAATAGCCTCCTCCAGAGCAACACTATTTCCATCATCCGACAGTGATCTTTTGTGAGCAGGGGAAGTGTAGATATTTGTCAAGTTAGATATCATTAGCTAATTACGGGGTTTGAAGGTTGTGTACTGTATAGCTAAGCTGGTATCGAACTCCACGTCTCTGGTGTCATAATCTTCAAAGAAAAAGGCTCTGGAATTCAGTAGCTAACTCGCATTGCTCTCCCCCATTATCATAGTAAAACTTGGATTCTCTTTCTTACTTTCCCAAATAGAAAGCTTCACTAACAATGGTGGCAAAGTTTTTAACCAAGTAATTGCTTGTCTTAACGTGGATGGCTTGACTGTTGCTCTTTTAAGCACATATGAAAAGTGATGTTCCATTTGTTCTAAAACTTCTTATTATAAAGCAAGTTTCCGTTAATGGCCCCCTGAGGGGCGCCGCTAAAAATATTTTTCTTTTTCTTACGAAATGTTTTAAAAATGATTAAAACATCAAAGTAACATGATATATTATATTACTTAGGTCTAAAATGACTTTTCGAAGGATTCTAGAGCAACCCCGATCATAGTTGCTTTTTAATTCAAATAAGGGTCAAGCCCTTTTAATAGTTTAGATTATGTATAATTAGTTAATTCAATAATCTTCCCAATCGTCCTCAATGTCTATTTACGAGTGATTTAGACGGCTCTACCAGTTTGAGTCGTCGTATGTGTAAGGTAGTTTTTCATACTCCCTTTCTCCACCTTCCATTTCTTGTGTTTTGGTGAGTGATTTTCTCACAAAAGTTAGTACTCTTATGAAGTCCATATGTAGTTCTTTGTATATCTCCTTGTTTGGATTGAATTTGTAGCTATTAAAATATTACTATGATCTGGGTTGCTCTAGAATCCTTCGAAAAGTCGTTTTAGACCTAAATAATATATTATATCATGTTACTTTGATGTTTTAATCATTTTTAGAACATTTCGTAAGAAAAAGAAAAATATTTTTAGCGGAGCCCCTCAGGGGCCATTATTCCAAGTTTTTTAGTTACTGCCCATGGCTGCTAATTTACACTTCGAGACATTATCACCTAATTATTGCTCCCTTTATTTTTAATGTTTAAATCGCAAAGCAGGTATTCCTTGTAATACTCTCAAGACATAGATTGTGCACGATTTTGTATTCTTAAGATTGAACAATGGAATACTTTACAACCCTTTCTATTATTTATAGGCTCTATTTTTAACTAAGATTGCAATGCGGACCACTAAGACATGAATTAATTAGGACTAACTCGTTTCTACTTTTTCTTTGATATTTTAAGGCCTGACGGTTTTATGAGGCATCTTTTCTTGGAATAAATTCTAAAAAGAGTGGATCCAAAAGTTAGGAGAGATCAATTACCAAGTTTTAATCCATTAAGCCTTCAAGCCTCAATGATTGCTAGAGGAGATCGTGTTTTTTCGATTTGACTAACTCTCGTCAATCATCTAACAGCTTCTAAAATAATCAAGTCAGCTCGTTACGCCACTGCTCATGATGCTCTGTTCATTTGTTATTTCCCTTAAGCGTTTCAAGTATAGCTAGTATTTTTTGTCTCAAAGAGTTGCTCTCTTAGATAATTACAACTTTTTCTTTGTCAAACAAGGAATTTTCTTTTGTTACTGTGTATATTGCTTGAGATGTTTCTTTTACTTCTTCTGGTTCTTTATTGGTTAAATTCTCAATCTGGCCATTTGCCAACACCTCCACTTTTAGTTTGAGTTCTTGCAGTTATATAGTAATTTCTGATGATTCTTCATTTAAGCTACACTTTTCTCTAAGGGATGAGAATTCTCGTTATTCAGTATTATTGAATAATTTGTTAGAGCTTAGCTTGATATCCCGAAGTATATTGTTATAATCTTTATAAGAGTTAGTTTGAATTTTTTCCTCATTTTTTTGGATAATACTTTGATTTATTTTATATCGTTAAATCGCTCTAGCTTTTTCAACGATCCTTAATGTTCTCTTAGACAAGCGATTAGTTTCTAGAGTATTTTTAAAAAGTTTTTCAATATATTTTGAAAGTGACTCCTATGGAGGTTTGCAAGGTCGTTACAGCACATCTATTAACCTTTCTTAGACTTAACTGATATACTCACGACACTCTGGTTATAAAACGCAATTTCTTGTGTGGACATAAAATGGGTTTTTTTTTAAATAATCTACTCCTTATCAACCTCTTGCAGCATATATGGCTAGGCAAGTCATCCTCGGAGATACGCGAAGCACGAGATTTTTAAATTGCATACATGCCTTAAGTCACGTGATATATTTGATTGTTCTAGGCTTACTCTTCCCTTCATTCAGCCTCCTTTAATAGTCTCACAGTCATCTTGTAGAACTTTTACAAATGAATTTAATCATGGGAAGGCTTTACATATTTCGAAACTAAAGCTTCATCATTAGCCTTCTATTTTAGTATTTTCTTATTCCTTGATATAGTTGTTAATTTATTGTGAATAGCATTAGAGCTAAATAATTATTTATTGAATTGTTTTATTTGTTTGTTTAAGGTTTTGTGTTTTGCAACTGTTATTGATGTGATTATTTTCTTGATCAATGATTGGACAAGGGAGCTGTCACTCCCTCAACCAACTTTTCTGAATAAGTACCATCGAAGAATGGCAATGCTGTTATCTCTTGCTGTGTAACTTGTGCCGTATTCTCACAAGCTTTTGACAATATCGTGTTGAGCTCGAAAGTTAAACCCCCATCTTTTAGGTCTGAATGGCTTAAGTCTAGTCATCGCGTGTGGTCAATCATGATCTCGTCTTCATTGGCTCCGTATTTATTATTTGTTACCGTCCCTATTTTCTATTTGAGTGGATAGAGCTCCCTGGCTGTCGGCTTAAGCTCTATCTGCTCGTTAATAAGTGTGGCATAGTAGTCGGTGTTCTCTATTCCCAAGATGGCTTCTACTATTCCTTGTATCTTTTTAGCTGAACACATGTGATCGCTGATAATCCCCAGTAGGCTTATAAGACGTTCTATGAATATGGTGGCTGGCAGCGATGGCAAGGGCGGCAATTCGTAGGTGAAGAGGGGCAGCAGGAACGATAGCGAGGGCTGGAGGGAGGCGGACGACTTGCTCTTCTTCAGGGAGGACATCCGATGGTCTTCAAGTAGCATTACTAGGGTGGAGAGGGAGAGAAATAAAATTTAACTAGACTTTAATTATACTCTATATATTTAATAAAATCACTTAAATCTGAGGTTGCTTTTTAATTTCTAATAGGGGCCCTGTTGTAATAGTAGTAGTAGCTGCTAAATCATTTATTAAAAAGCAACATGGTTTTTATTATAATAATTACTTTTCGAAATAAATTTTAATTTTAACCATCTCCGATTCTAACAGCTATAACATCTTTTATTATAATATATCTTATTTAAATAGTAAAAACTATTCTTATGACAATTACAGTTTGTGTTTATGGAATACTGTATATTAGAATGTTAAAATATTTAGATTAATTAGATATTAAGTACCATTAATTATTAATTTCGATTGTGTTGATTTCAGATTATTGTATATACTTTTGAATGAAATTTATCATTACTTTTTAATTGCTTATATTTACAAAAACTAATAATAGAGATGTTGAAACCTAGCTAATTGAGTTCAAATTAGTGATGAATTTCCTATAGAATATATATAGTTATTGATGTGTATTTAGATAAACATTTTCATTAAGTTCTCTTTATCATGAAATTTACGATTGTATAACTTAATAGGTTTAAGAATTTATTATTTTTCTATAATTTTTTTTAGAATTAACCGTGTTTTTTTCTCTTAAATTATTAAAACTTAATTTTTTTGTATAATAAATGGCAGTTAAGGAAAAATGACAGATTTATAATTATTTTTTTAATGACAAATATTTTTATATAAAAATGTAACAATATTTTTATATAAGATATAATAAACATTAATATTAATTTTTAAGCTTATAATCAATCAACTTGATGGTTTAAGTATTATATTTTATGGTAAATTTCAATTTTATTAAAGAACTATTCTTATTAAACTTTAGTTATTTTCACTCCTCATTATTTATTGACGTCACTATACATAATATTCCAATCTCAAATATTTGAGCTATATTTAGCTTTAGAAATTAAGAAACCAAAATTAGTAAAATTTGTACCTTATATTCCATCAATAGAAGAAAATTATACCGGAAGCCTTAAAGAAATGAGAGAATATAACATGTTTTATAGTAGAAAAACAAATGTGAGAAAAAAGAGTGAGATAATCAAAGAGAGAATAAAGTGAGTAGTTTAAATAAATGTTATCGAAAGTTTAAGTTATTTAATATATCTAATAAGCTAAATATTATGTTAATTAATATGTTAAGATAGTTTCAATTAGAATATTTACATCTAAATTCAAAAAAGAGAAGAGCAGTCTTATCTATTCATATTTATGTGATGAGAAGGTTCTTCAACTTTTTGCATTTAAAGTTCAGTGAGTTTCATAATTTAAGGAAGTTACTATCCTCGATCATATTTAAGTGTCCAAAGCCTATCAATCATTAATGGAATTGTGTGTAAATGTTGTTTGTTGGGATTTACTTGGAGCTGTTTAAGATGAGTTATTTTCTCTTCTACTCTAAGATATTCAATTCTTGAGTTTCCATAGGGATATTTTGAAACTAAGATTGATTGAACTATGAAATGCCTCCTAAAATGTTCAATGGGAGACCTTGGAGATGAGAGATTAGGGGTTTGTTAACCAAGGGCTTACATAATGTAGATCCCTTTTGTGAGGAGTCCTGTTCGATTTCTTGCTTAGCTTAAGGAGAAACTTAGAAAATTCAGGTATAAGGATTCACAGTTGTTTGATATTGTGAAAATCCTTGAGAAGATGATATCATCAACTGAGGAGTAAAATTACTGTTTTGACTTTTGCTAGCATGTAGTCTCTGTAGGGTAGCAAAGTTTTTCATGAGATGAGATTGGCAATCTTCTTGCTCTTTTGGTGCTGATACTTAACTGGCTTCAACTTCTTTTTAAAAAGAAGCATTATTTGTGTGTTCCATCTGTTTCTATAAATACGTTATTAGCAGTGAAGCTAAACTTGTCTCAGTTTAGCTAAATGCTTTTGAAATATTTTAAAGGCAAGCTAATTGAGGCTGCATGAAGGCAAGAGGGTTAAAAGCCTCAAGGTTAAGCATGCTCTATGGAAGTGAAGAGGCTTTCTCATTGGTCGAAGAGGAATTATCTTATGAAGGATTAACTGTTTTAATTTGAGATATTAAAGAATGAGAACTTGAAGATGGAGCTGTTTTGTTTTGCTGTTAACTTAACACGTATGCCAGCATCATTCTTTGCTGCGTTTAGAGAAGATCCAGCTTTTTCTTGACCTCCTCGTTCTCTTTGATTTTATCTTTTTACATTTAGCAGGTGTTCTTGAACTATAGGAAGGTTGAGATGCTTGAACTTTCAATGATATTTTTCTTACTTTAATGTTTAACTCGACTCCTTGAGCCTTAAGATTATCGAGCTCTGTTTTCATTTCTTCGTATTCGTTCTTCTTCTTCATTCTGCATTTAATTGCGCTCTTGCGATTTTGAACAAGTCTACATAAAGTATTAAAACATTTAATGGTTGGTGCTTACCTTCTTTCACGACTATCTTCATCATCTGAGACTTCGTTAAAAGTCTGATTAGATGAGGAGTTAAGTTTGGACAAAGAATCAGCTCCATCATTAGTTTGGGCAACTGACTGACTATTTTCATCATTTTGAGAAGTGTTTTTTCGGGATAACTGTGCCTTAGATTTTCTTTGTCTCTTTTATTAGTGTTTGGTAGATTGACTAGGCTCTAAGTCTCTTTGACGCTTGCCTAACTTTTGAATTTTATCTTAAGAATCCTTATCTATATTAGAAGTTTGATTCTGAGTTTAACCCCTATTTGTAGAGACGTATTAGATATTTTAAATTAAGAATAGTTGTTGATCATAGCCAAGATTTTCTGATTTTTCAATATTTTTGTAATCCAAGGTTCCTTGGCAAATATTTTGGTTCATTAGTGTTCTACAAGTAAATGTAAACAAAATAAAGTGGTTTAGGGTAGTAAATGATAGCCTTACATTGACATTTGAGTTTTACAAAGAAAAAATACTGATGTCAGTATAAAGCCCCAAAGTTTTTCATTTTAAATAATGAGAATTTTTTTATTGATAAATTAATGAGGAAAAAAAACTTATTAATTCAAAAGCAATTTAAGTTTATTTTATTCTTACTTAATTTTCTGATGGCCATTAAAAAATTAAGCAAGCCAAGAATAGAATAATTTCTTTGCTTTTAATAAATGGATTTGTTTTTGAACTCGAAACTAAATAAAAAATTTATTTTACTAAATAATATTTTATTTAATCTATAAAAAAAATAGTTTTAGTGGGGGAATATATGTTTGAGATGATTTAATATGATATAATTATATTTGCTCTCCACTCGTGATTTAAGTAGTATTGGACAACTTATCATCAATATCATAATGCTGATAATAGATATATTTCCTATTAATTCTAATACGATGTGACGATTGTTCTTTTTCAATGTACATTATAAATATAAGAAAAAAAGATTATGTTAAAAATTGTTATTAAAGTTAATTAGAATGAGTACAATTGTATATATTTTTAACTTTTTTCTTTCTTTAATTCCTCATTCTATTGATTCTTTCACAAAATATCTGAAACATTGCAGCAATATCATTTTATCATTGTGCATTTCTTATTGAAGTAATTCCTATTGCAAGAAATTTTGGCGATATTTGAATATCTTGTTTGCACTGTGATTCATGTTAACATCTTAATCTTCTCCATATTAATTTCTTGGAGTTGTTGACTGTTACTAATTCTCAGAGTTATTTGGGATTATGGTTGTGTCTATTTACTCAGAGAACTAAACTTGCTTCTTTTCTTATGTCTCATCAGGTGCCTACGCCGTCTTATCTCTGGATTTAGGTCTACAGTTATTGACCTTGAATTCTCAACTTTCTTCTTTTCTTTTTATCTTTGAGACTAAGCTTTCCTTCTCTTCTCCTCATTCCCTACCCGTGGGTATCATCTCTCTTCTCAGGTAAAATTGGCATGCCATTTTCATCAAACTTAATTTCTTCGTTGTTCACTTCATTTCCCTCAACTTTATTTGCATTATTATCATCCTGAATTCACTTAACGTGTGGTCTTTTCAATCTTTATTGCTAAGGTTTCTATTGGCTGCCTCTATTATTTCCCATAATCTGGAAACTACGATTTTTCAAGAACTTAAGACCGCCTAACTACCCGTTGATAAGAGTCAATTTTCTTCTAAGTTTAATTAAAATTTTGCTAAGCTCCTCTTTCTTTTCAAGATTTGATCGTACAGCAGAGATAGCGTTTGTTTAATTAAGAGCACTTCCATATGGGTTTGATATTCCAGCATCTTAACGGGCTTATTGCTATTCCAAACGATATTAAGGGTGATATGCATTGAGATTTTTCATTTATAATTTTAACAGCTATTTTAAACCTTAAATTAACGATTTTTATTTGGGGATTTCTTCCTTCTCTAGTCAATCCATTTTTACAAATCCTCTTCCTCTTCAGGGTCTAGCTATCCTTAAGCTTTCTTTTCTGGTTTGTTTTGACTATTCTTTCCTTATTAGATGCTATTTTAAGGCTGCACATTTGACTGTTGTTATTTTTGTACAGTATCAAATTCATCCTCGTAAATCTAGTTACTATAAATTAGTATGTTCTCATCATAGTCTTGCTCTTCAATATTGTCATCTTTGTTAGCACTATTATTTGGCTCATGCTAATTTTGATGGTGATTGATATATCTATTTTATTGGAACCTGTTATTGTAGCCTCCTCTCTAGCCTTACCTATTATTTTGCATGAATCTACCTCTGCGATTATTCATGCCTCCTCTACCTCTATAGTTTGGATTGTTGCCATATCTATTTTGCTAATATGGTTACTAAGGACCACCCTAGTTATACCCATACTATGAACGATAGACTTGAGGTTAAGCACCAGGAGGCCCTATCATAACTTAGCCTGGTCCACTTTAATAATTTTGACGTCTCCTGTCAGCTGGAGGTTAAAGCTAATTGAAAGTATCTTGCAAGTAGGATAAGTCCTACTACTGTTTATCATCAATACCTTAAGATGGAGCGCCACTAGGTTTAACTATAGCTGAATCTGTTTAAATTTTAATTTAAGAGGCGTCAGTTATTGATGCTGGGTTAGTTTGAGGGCCATAGCCTGAATATGAAGGAGCTTGGTAGCCTTGGTATTTGCTCCTTGTTAGAAATTTACTTAGTAATTGTTGTTTGTGACTTACTGTGGTGATGGTTAAGGACCAATCATTCCTGAAATGCCTGTTGTTGCTCTCTCGTCTTCTCCAATAATTTACTTCTATTAATCAGATATCAACTGTTGAGCGTACGAATTGGGTGCAGACACTAAAGCATCATTATTCTTTTTGGAGAAGAGGAAGTTTAGAGCAAAAGAGTTTCCTCCAAACGTATGCTTGAATTTTTTCACTCTTAAATTCTGGCGTTTTCTGTCTTGCTTTTGTTCTTCGGTGTATTCCCTCGCAGGAGGTCGATTTGCCTAATATTATTATCTATCAGCACCTTGATTGTTGAATGAAGCGGCACCTTAATTATGATTTTAATTTGGCTTGTTCTGGTATTAGTCTCCTCCCTGACTACCTTGGTTTATGTTATTAAAGTTTGATCTTGGTTGGTAACCTTATTGCTATTGATATTACTATTACTGTTAGCCATAAGCTGGTTGAGGTTAGCCCTAATTCTGATACCCACCTTGGTACCTTATTGCCGGCTTTTGACCTTGATAGCCAGTTTAAGGATATTGTCCTGGTTATGGATGCTAATATGGTTGTTAGTACCCAACAGCTGGAGGTCCCTGTCTATAGTTCTGATTGTACTATTATGGAGCTCCTGGAGCTAAATTATAACTTTACTATGGTTAACCATAAGCACCACCTTGATGCTATACCCTTAGTTGATAAGGGGGTCTGGGACCTCTATTCTGATACCCAGTCTAGTTATGTTGCTTTGCTTAGCCGCCTGGATGATTTAGATTGGGTTTTCTATAAGATGGTCTGGTACGTGATTGAGTGGGTCTGCCTATATTTTATTGGTAAACTGGGTTCAAGGGAAAACTGAAAGAGTTCGTAACAGAGTTCTAGTTGCTATTGTTGTTACTCATTTTTATTCCAATTATTAAATTAATTATTGCATGCCTTAATTAAGATTCGATAATATGTTCCTTTTCAAAGAAGATATTTATGTGGGGAATTAGCCTTAAAATATTAGATCAATAAATATTAATTGTTTAAATTATTAAAAGATTTCGAAGAAGATCCTTCTCACTTACTGTATTATTTAGTAAACTAATAAATTAATCAATTATTATTATACCTTATATAATTTCTTCAGGGATATACAGAACGAATAAGTAATGTTTACTGCTAAGAAATCCAGAAGAGTTACTTCTTCTGCTATGATTCTTGGACTCCTGATGATAAACATATGTTTATTTTTTTAAATATTAATAATATTAAAGGTAAGCTTAAAAATATTCTTGTCTTAAACTTAAATCTTCAGTAGAATATTATTACTACCTTTTCTAAACAAATTAAATATTGATATATATATATATATATATATATATATATATTTATATTTTTATTATTATTATGAAAACAATCAACAATTTTATATCCTAATTTTTAATTCTTAATTGTATATGGTTTATCATCATTGATATCATATTCAAGTCAAGAACCCTACCCAGTTTTTATGGGTGTTAACCTGAGAAACAAGGGTAAAATGGTAGACTAATTGGAATTTTTGAAGTCAGCTGTAGATCACCTTTAAAGCATCGTAGAAAAGAAATCCTCTGTGCTTACAGGATAGCACCCAATGACATATTCAGATATCCAAAATATAGATTTGAACAATCAATCACCTGCCAAATTAGAAGATGAGCACAGCTCTCATCTTCACAAGTTATTCATGCCTAAACCTTAAACTATTTTAAGAACTCTTGAGTGCGAAGCATGCTGGATTGTAGGCTAAGTTTTGCAAAACCTTGTAGATAGTACTACAATATAAAGTTACATTGAGACTGGAGCTTTTCTCTTGTGTAGCTCTGAACTTGAACTCTTTGTTTGTAGAGGTTTCGTAAATTCTCTCTCATGCGTTATTATTGAGAATTTATAAAGCTTAATTTGTTCAACCAGACTATCTATGCACTGAATTTGTAAACATGTGTGATCAAAAGTATATGATTTTAATACTTAAGGTAATTGATTTAGAATATTTGATCCTACAGTTTTTGTAAAGAATATGCTCTCTGACAAACCTGCTTCTTTAAATGGTGATAATTTAGTTGATAATCTTTATCAATAAATCAATCCAAAATATATGCAAACCCTTCAAAAGATCAAAGACCCACCTTTAAAGTAGTTCAATTCACAGACATTCATTTAGACTTGAAGTATGTAAAATAAAATATTATGTTATTTGCTGCAGAGAAGTTTATGGCAAGACTAATAACAAAACAGATTAGGCAGGTCCACTAGGATCTTATTGTAAATATAGAATAGAATGAAATATATTACGAATTCCCTCCATACTTTAACAACGATGGCAGAATACAATAATGCTAACTTGAAGCCAGATATTGTGTTCTGGACTGGTGATATTGTTCCACACGATCAATGGGAATATGATGTGGAATACGTTACAAAATTTAAGATTAGCTGACTTTATGGTTGCAAACATGAGCAGCTATGCTATCTATCCACTAGAGGGCAATCACGATTTTGAAGTATTTCATCTCTATAAGAAAATATTTAAAGCTTTAGAATGGTAAAGTTTTTGGCTTTCAATTTTAACAGCCATGCTATAACTTCAACTTCTATCTTTGGATTTTTAAATTATTTTTTCATTGGATTTTATATTAATTTTAATTACTATTTATCAATAAATCGCAGCTGACCCTGCAAAAATCTATAAGTTTATTTAAAGTATGTATCTGGTACTGCCAAGACTTGCGACTATGTTATTTTTAGTATATTTCTTTTTCTGTGATCAAAAGTACTTCAACAACCTTGATCCTACAAAAATAGCATAATCTTAACGAAAATAAACAATTAAGGATCTTATGATTGTGATGTACCCATTAACACTTTGACAACTAAATATAATTTCAGTTTCAAGATGTTTAATTGATTTACTAATAACAATTTTATCATCATTTTGAAGTTGCCAACTCTTAAGATTTCAGACAACCAGACACTATACTTGAAATAAATCTCAACTTGTGGAAATAATGGCTTGATGAAGAAGCCTAAAACGTTTATATGAAAGCTGGTTATTACACTTAAAAGCTAAAGCTTTATCAATATTTTATAAGTAATTCATCACTTAAATAATGACTTTTTGATAAGGTAAACGTAGATGCAATTAACACACAGCCATGCTATAAGAAAATAGAGTAGTTAAATACTCATTTAAGAAATACTCAATTCTACTCTATCTTTGAAGTTAGAGATACGACCCAGGTGGTGTTTTATAATGGCTTAACGAAACCTTTCATGCCATCGAAGCAAGAGGGGAAATTGCAATTATCATTTGTCACATTCTTCCTGCTGATAATTCTTGCCTCTATCAATGGTCTATTAGATACAAGGCAATCACTGATAGATTCCAACATATCATTAAACTTGTTAAACAATGCGAAATTTATGTCAGTATATTGCATTTAATGTTTCACTGCTATATAAGTTTAGATTCTCAGTGTACGGACATGTTCACGAAGAGAGACATAACATTAAGTAAATTTTGATACACTTTCCAGAAATAATTAAATAATCAGGAATTTATACACTCTATTTTATTACTTATTTGATTTAAATATATTAAAATGGCACTTATCTCAAAATTTCATCGATTTCGAGATACGTGCCAAATAAATCGAATTAATTAATCAAGTTCAAACTAAGTCTATATAAATGAAATTATGTTTTAAAAATATTAAAGTTCATATTTTAATTTTTTTATTTATGCCTAATACACATATTAAATAAATATTTTATTTTAAAAATTATGAAATGATTAGTTTACATAATTAAATAATTAATATTATTATAAATTACTTATTAGTTAGTAATATGAGCTTTAATAATTTCAAAACATAATTTCATTTTAAAGAGTTAATTTAAATTTGATTAATTAATTCGATTTATTTAGAACGTATCTCGAAATCGATGAAATTTTGAGATAAGTGCCATTTTAATATATTTAAATCAAAAAAGTAATAAAATAACGTGTATAAATTCCTGATTTTTTAGTTATTTTTGGAAAATGTATCAAAATTTACTCATTGCAAAATCATTCTCTACTGGAAAACTTATTGGAGTTCAATACTGGGCTTCTTCAGTTTCCAGTTGGTACCAAGTCAACTCTTCATTCAGAATGATTGAAGTAGATGTAGAGACTATGCTACCAGTTAAGATATAAGTTATGTTTGAAAACTAACGAGTTTTTATAATTTAGCCAGATTAACAATTGGAATCCTTGGTAAGAGCTTTTAATAGAAGCCCATTATTTTTACATGTTTTTAAGATGAGCACTTATTCTTCGTGCTTGACTGAAGATAATCCAACTTGGAATTTTGACAATGAAATGACTGAGCACTACGACTTGAAGGATCTCTCATCTTCAAGTTTTGTGGATTTATCAAATCGATTCTTAGCTAACGAGACCACTGCTCTTAGATATCAATTGACCAAGTCACTTTGGGGACTGCAAACCTATCAGCCTGACTGTGATGCTGACTGCAGAAAGAGCATTTACTGCCAAACTATGAACAGTGTACACTTCGAATATAAGTAAGTATAGATCTTTAATTAAATGATTGAACAGCATTTGTTATAAAATATATATCCTGGTAGTGAATCTAAAAATAACTTTTAACTTATAGGGATTGTATGGGAAAGTAAAGATACTAAATTAGAGGAGACCCCTTAAACACCTTCTTGGAATATATGGGAGACCCTTGGCTATAACCAATCAACCACTGATCATGAGTTAATGAAATTGATGGCGATCATTTTTCTCAAAGATTATCATAAATTTATATCAAATTCTAATTCAAATTATTATTTTATTGCAATTAGCAATTTTATACTTAAATTAATAATTTGGGAAATATGATTTTTTTTAAAAAAATTGTTTTATAATTATGGAATACGGCTATAAAGCACACAATCTATATCGTAATTTCAATCAAATTTATTTACTGAAACATTCATTTGTATTGTAAAATTCTTTTATTAAAATTAATAGTATTGCATAAAATTATTGAAAATAGTAAATAAAAAACTATTAAAATAGGCAAATTAAAATGACAATAAATTAATTATAGAATTATAATAAGATAAATTATGCATACAATTTGGTTGTATATAATTGTAAATGAAATATTTTATTTTCTATGTTAAATAATCTTAAATATTTTTTTATCTTATAAATATTATTTAATTAAAATATTAACTTGAAATTAAATGGGGTTATATCTGAGAATTGTAATTAGTGGTAAATATTAATTATAAAAGATATGAAAATAAAAGTAGGGAGTGAAGAATTCAGGATGTTATAGCAGGCTACCTATTTTAATTTTAGATTAAATAAATTTTAATTCCATTTAAAAATATAATTTAAACACAACAATATAAAGGTCATCAGCATTTGTCCAATTATATCATATACTTCTCAATCACAAGAATTTTATAAAATATTTGTGTATTGGTATTCATATAATAGAAATAATTATAAGTAATTAAAATAAATTTGATTGTTTTATGAATGAAGATGTAAGAAACCTGCAATCCCTCGCTCAAAACCCATTAAGAGACTCAAATAGAGTGTCTAGACAAGTAAAACTTACTTCAGGACCAGACTAATGAGCTCTTCGACTCACTCACCTACGACATATACTCAACTCACCAGTGCCATCCAATCATCTCATATATCACCAGACAAGCCCCTTATACTCGGTATTGCAATATTTTACTTTAAATTCAGCTTTTTTCTTTTAATAATGAATTTCATCTCAAACTTTTAAAATTCATAGTTTCCTTCCCAATTTTAAAAGGGTTTTTACTATTCTTAAATTTCTTTATTTGTACAATAGTGGAGGAGCATTACAAATTGATCAAGAGTTGCTCCAAAAGATATAGAGAAATTAGGAACTACAAAGCTAAAAGGCAAGTCACCTTTCTTAAGAGCATGACTCTGATATAATTCTTGGAAAAAGAAAGTCGACTGAAACCACTCAGAATAGAGAACAAAAAAAATGATGAAAACCCCGCAATATACAAAAACGTAATACAGAATGGAATAGTTGACAAGGACTCACATTTTCAGCATCAAAAATCTAATTTATAAGTAGCAGAACCTTCAAATTTAAATCTTATTGGTTAAGTAATAAAGTTTCAGATTATGTTTTATTTCCTGTAAGAGTTTATTATTTAATTAAGGTGGTTAAGTCCAATAATCAGGAAATAAAAGTAACTTAAACTTATCAAATCAAAAAGAAATTTAATTATCAGACCTGCTTCCTGCTGGATGTCTCTTCCAACCTCAAGCAACTTCTGTAGCCTTTGGGAACGAAAATTTGAACATTTTAAACTAACAATCATTGAGATAGCATCAGTTTCTTGGATTTGGAAATGAAGAACTCAAGCAACGGCCTTGTTGCATCTTAGAACATTCATCTTTATCCCAGTATATTGAGTAATCCATCAAAGAATTCGTTTATATTATATTTTGAGGTTATACGAACCAAATTTTATAGGGTAAAAATTTCAAATAATGATACTTACTTGATGAATCACAATTCTCTCTATAAACCATAATTATTGAATTAGTTAGCAACGAGTGATAAACTAGCACATCCGAATTTCATAAGGCCTGCTTATGTTTTGCCAGGAATAACTAACTAATCACAAGTTTTAAGTGAGTTATTGTGTCTAAATCAGCAATTAAGGGATAGCCAACTTGGAAATTAAGCTACTCTGCCATAGTATACGGGGCTTCCACAATAATAAGCTTAAAACTTACAAGTTTAAGATCAGAAATTTATTCCCATTTTGGATCCTAAAATAAAATCAAAATTGATTAATGATTAAAATAAAGATTTGCTAGGATTTAGTCCTCCCCAAATATCTCACACAAGAAACACTTATACTGAAAGAGCATAAAACTCTCATGGCAGTATTTAACAATAGCAAACCTCTTAAGGTATTGAGAAAGATGAAATGCTTGGAATTCCTGATATTTATCAATAATATTATTCAAATATTGACTATATCAAGAGATTCTCAGATATTTTCAATAAAAACGAAACTTTTTTTAAATTATTAATGAATGAAACAAACTAAAGAAATGATCTTTTGAAGTAATATCTCTTAAAGAAAAATCAAATTGAAAGGGAAGAGTAAAAATCATGGTACGAACAAAAAACTACTTCATTTGTAAGCAACAAATCAAATTCAGACCCAAATTTGACTTGCTCCAAATCCCATCTCAATTTGAACCTCGATGATGCTATAAATTTCTTAGATTAAAAGAAAAACTATTAAAGAATGTAATTGAGCGACAAAACTGATATGCAAGACTCTTCTCATTCAATTAAGAACATCAAGGATTAATACTCTAGCTAACCAAGTAATCTAAAACCAAATACATAAGCTATTTAACAGAACTTCAACTCAGCCATCAATAACCACTGTGTCCTGTCCTAATAGACAGGCTCTGATTATGATAGATACTTAAGTGGAAGAAAGAAAAATTATAGAAGATGCGCTAACGAAATCGAGAAAAGTTACATGTGCCCCTATAATGGTTGTGACAAGTTTTATGGCTCAGAGGGCTCATTAAACTTGCACATGAAGCTTAAGCATAATGCGGGAAGTAAAACTGAAAGAGAGAAAGTCGCAAAACAACTTGCCTGGGTTTTGCAAAAACGGCCTTTAAGGACAACAACTTTCGAGACTTGAAGGTTTGCCTAACATCAATCTCCCACCAGAAAGCATTGAGAAAGCAGGTTAAAGTCTCGGCATTGACTTGAAATCCATTCCATTTACTGAACAATCAGCAGCTACACAATAGTTGATCAAGCAAAAGCTCCAAGCATTCGTTGCAAGTAGTGGAAAAGCAGCAGTCAGGCCAGAGAGACGAGGACTCTTCTGATATCTTCAAAAAGCCTTTCTCACTTTAAGAGCAAAATGAAATGAAATTTGGCTTGACAAGAAACCAGGACTAATCTCAAGTTGGTAAAGACAAGCTTAGATAATTTTATATTTAATTTGTCAAGCAATGAACGGAGCAAGAGATATTGTACTCTAAGCAAACTCGATTTTAATTTATTTATTATAAAACCAAAACCAAAACTTACTTCAATAATTAAACTCACAACTAGAAATGGATTTTCTAGCATCTAGTTAGTGAACTCTTGCTTGAACAATTTACTCAGATCTGATATGTGAATTAATCAATTTAAAGTGATTTTCAGATTAAATACTAAAATTTCATACAATCTATCTTTTCTCACATCATCTTTATATTTTAAGTTAATATCAGTGATTATAATAAAACAAAATATATCAAACATTGTTATTGCTTGTGGAGAATTTGTTTTGACAAATCAAAGATTCAGGCAAATTTCCAGACCTTATATTTACTCGCACTTATCTAGAGTGAAAGGCTTAATATTTTAATATTGACTGAACTAAATTCGATATTTATATTGTGCTATATATATATAATTGTTAATTTTAAACAGATTTCTTTAGCTATACAAATAATTGAATGTTTTTAATTTCTCTTCAACTTAAATTTTATTAGTGTAATTTTTCAATAATTTACAAAATTTTCCTATTGCATGAATAACATATTTTTCATAATCAACTTCGTGTTAGCTAAGTAAAGGTGCTTCTTATTTAAGTTTTCTTTTAGGTTTTTAGCTCCTACTTTAAATATGCTTTCCCTCAGGCTTCTTTACTAATTCGGCTCTTCTAATTCTCTCCATATTTCTTTCATAATTCTTCTCTTACATTTCTCTCTCTATTTTTTATAATTCATTATACTTCTTCATCTTCCTCTTTTAATCTAACTACTTACAGTTACTTAAAATTAAATATAAAATTCACACATGAAATTGTAGTATTTGCTTATAAAATTTGTCAATTATAAGCTTTTCTTCAAGCTAAATTTATAGCTAATAATTGCCATTAGACTGACTCTGCACATATTCAAAAGCCTCAGTTAGATACTCAGTTTTATCCTAAATTTACTTCAATATCTATTTAAAGCTCAGTTGACTTTAATTATGTTCTAAGTCGTATTAGTCTGGAAACAGAGATAAGTGCATTATATTTTAAATTACATCGTTGAAAATGTGTAGATCCTAAGCTAATGCTGATCGGTCTTTCTTAGTAGATTCTCGTTTCACAACAATTCCGTTTAGCTTAAGGATCTTTTCTGAAAATTCTTTCCTAGTTGAGAAGTTTTGAATTGTGGCAGATATGTCAGAAATTTAACTTTTAAGCACTGCTTGTTTACTTAAAAAATCAGGGTCTCCCTTTGAAAATTGAACTTCATCATCTTCAATAAGTTTCATTAGGAATAAGTTAGCTTCCTCCATTTCATGCATAAATTGAGCTGCTTTTTATTGAATGGAGTTTTGTCTTTTTCAGTTTTATTTGTACCTTAGTGGTCAAGATTTAAGTCAATTTAATAAATACTCAATCAATTTTAAATGAAAAAAATATTTTTTTTTATTACATGCAGCTATAAAAATTAATTATAATAATATATTCTTAGATTAGATTCTTCATTCGTTTTTTCTTATGTTAAAAAGGTATTAAAAGCATTTGGCTTATAAGTATAATTAATTTTTGCTTTCTAAAATGAGATTATTTTCCTAATCTTAGAATGTATGAATTCCTCAGCAATGTCTAATACAAATTGTTTTTATTTTTTCATAGGAAAGACTTCTTCTTTTACTGATCTTAGCTCTAGGTTAACTTTTGATATTAATAATTAAAAAAATCGTATATTAGCTTAATTAAAATACAAAATTACATTTAAATATATTACAATACTTCATTTTCAAGATTTTAAATTTTAACATCTAAAGCTTTCTTTTCATCTAATACCTTTTGTTATTAATTAATCAAGTAAATAAATAATATTGATTTAAATTTGGTTCAAAGTTTTATATTTATTTTTAATCTCATATTTTAAGATAGTGAGATAAACATGGACAAAAAGATACATTATATTATTTTAGAAATAATAAGTGTCAAATTCAATTGTCTGTTTTTCTTATTAATCTTAATATTAGTGAAACTTGACAAGGTCAAGTTAATATATAATATAAATAATTTTATATCTAAATTATTATTCTAATATTAATGCATTTGAAAAGAAGTTGCATTTGCTCGGCTGCATCTATAATAGATTCCTGACCTTAATAAACTTCCTTTTATATATCTTAAATAAGTTGTTCCTATTAATTCATTTTTATTTATTTTTATAGAATTTTTCTTGATGTATCTATGTTCTCCTGTTTGAATTAATTATGAATATTCTAGCTTAGCAAATATTTATTTTTGGAGTTGTTTTATTGATAAATTTCAATTTAGTTGTCATTGTCAACATTTTTACTTATTAAATTAGTAATTGCCAAAAAATTTTAACTTTCTTATTAGTCAGGTAAAACTGCAATTTTCTTGCTATGATGCATAAAAGTTTTACTAAAGTTTTTATTTACCTACGGATTGGAGGATCATTCATTTTGACTGTTTTAAGTTTGTAACACTCCTTAATCATTAAATACATTGTACTTTTTATTTTAGTCTTCTTAAAACACCAACATTTTATTAATATACTTCCTACCTTCATTTCTAACCTCACTCTTACTACGCTTATTTAGTTTCATAAATATTTTCATGAATTAATCTTTACTGGGTTCTATCTCATCGATCAGCCTTATCATGCCAGTTCTATCTTTCTTATTTTCTAAGTATCCCCTGTTTCTAGATGAACTGTAATCTGAGTTTTGAGTTATAGCAACATTAGAGTATGTGCTATATTATGAAAATTCTTTGGCTAATATTAATCGTCAGTAAAAACCGAGATGCTTTCAACCTATTTATTATTTCGTGATTACACTTATTGAGAAGAGGGAACATCTACAGCTCTCAAATTTAAAGACATTTAAGGTCTTCCAGTTTGAGGTTTGATATATTAAGTTTACAGATATATCTGCTCTCTATCTGAATATTCGTTATTTTACATCATAGGGACTTGACTATTATTCCTTCTATGAAAATATGAGACAGTCTTATTTCCACTTTATTCGTTTAAGTTATTAGTATTTTCATATATCTTCTCATTGTTAAATTAAGTGGTAGAATTGAGTGTTTGACCCGTTCTTTCATCATTTTCATGGAGGTTAATTGAAGTTTAATTTTAATCATTCTTGATAATTTTAGACATTTCTGTGTAATTTATTTTCTTTCTTAATGCCTAAATTCTTTGAATTTCTCTTTATCTCTCTCTAACTACAAGCAATTTTTCTGTGTCTTTTTCGCATTGAAAGGGATTGATTTACCAATTTACAATATTATTTAGAAATCTAATCTAATTATAAGTAATAAAATAAATTAATAATAATAATAATAATAATTAACTCGCATCGAGGGTTCAAAGACCCCCTGAGCATAATCATTAAAAGGGGAAGACCCCACCAAACTAATTTCATTAGTAAGCAAACAGTATAAAGCCTGTTGCATATCAACAATCAATGACCGAAGCTACAGCATAGCCATCAACCAATCATGTCATTCACTTTGAAGTATCCTTTCGTCAGTCACCGACAGATCTGTCTTGGAAACAGAATCTGACCAGATACTGATGTAGCACACCAGTATCATCGTACTGTTCTGGAAAGTCAAGAACCAATAATCAAATTAGAACCACGCTCACTCCAGGAAGACCACGAGAGTCTGTGAAGCTAGTAATGGAGTCATTGAACGAATATTCGACCTATAACCAGCGAACCTTGAGAGACTAGAAATCTAACCGAGGTTAGAACTTTTCGTCACTCGTTCCAACTAATTAAATTCTAATTTAATAATAAATAAATTAATTATTGATTGGGTAGAGAGATCGATTGAAAGACTCTTCTCTATATTTACTTAAACCTATCTCAGGCAATAAGATCTCAGTATTCTATATGTTAACAATTTGTTGCACATCACTGTATGTCATTCAATTTGAAATTTATATTAGAAATATGCAGAAATTTAATTATAAGCTCTTATCTAAATACAAGTATTGCGGGTTTTAATACAAAATTTAATAATTAGACTGCTATGATTAAGAAGATTTTTATTTAACTTAGAAAGTGTTGTAATTTGAGATCTATCAGTTAATTTATTATTATTTCTATTTGTGATTGATATTTGAGCAGTTTCATTGTTTCTAGTGGATAAAGTACTTAACTTATAAGAATAAGGCATCATATTTTTTTTTTACTAAAGGTTAAAATATTAAATTATTGAAAATTTTACATAATTTAATCATATCTTTCTTTTAAATTTTACCTTATATGTGATTTAAACTAGTTTTTCTTTGTTTCCTAGTATTAGATAGCTCGCTTTCGCATATTACGGCACTCTAAGCTTAAGATACAAGGTTTAATGAGAACTGAGATTTATGTTAAGATTTTGAGTAATTTTGTAAATCTGCTAATTAACTAATTAATTATACTAAATTATTTAAATTTCTACTTACTTATTTCTTATTTTCCATATGTTATATTAAAATTGAATAAAATTTTTAATTATAATCTAAATTTAAACTTTTAGTTTACTTCTTTAGTTTGTTCTACATTATATAATTTCTTAGAAATTTCTTTATCACTAGCTTCATTTATATTCTAAAAATCAGAGATGGCTACGTTTTTATTTAGATTTTTTAAATTACCAAACTTATCTGTTAACTTTAATTAACAACGCTTAATTTCTATTTTATTTAAATCTTATTTATCTTAGATTTAATCTTTCGAATCTTAATTATTTCCTTGATATTCTTATGAAATAATAATATATTTCATTTAAAATTGTAAAGCTTAATAAATTAATGGTAATTTATAAAAATAGGTTGGAAAAATACTAAGTAATATAAAAATCTAAATTTATATTATATTCTATAATATTGAGTCTCATTAATGATGCCAAACGGACTTAAGTTTGAGTATAATGATGGCACTCTATTGATAACCTGCATAAATTTATTCTTTAATTTATCTTTAGACAATGACTTTGGGATGGTCTCCCTGATCATCAATAATTATGAAAAATGCTTTGAAGAGGACGTTTAAATCAGTGTTTAGTTGATATTTTAGTTTTGAGGTGAGGTTTATTACAGTTTTTATTTATTGGTTGATGTCATGATATTTTTAGATTTGGACATTAATAAATAATTATTAAATAATTATAAATCAAATATAGGTGATGAAAAAACTTAATATTTATTACTAATGTCATTTAAATATAAAATTTATTCAAAGATATATAAAATATAATAATATTATATATTGCTTGATTAGAAATTATATTGAAAAATAGAAAATAAAACTAGAAACATATTAAGATTATGATGGTTTTACCATTTTTTCTGGTATTATAAAGTGAATTTTTTATGTATGATATATTAATTTTGATTCTATAATAAACCAATTATGACATTTCTACGCAAATATCTTAATAAGATACTAATCTTACTTTTTAAAAAAACTTGCTTTTTTATTTCATATCAATTTCATAAATAATGATATTTTATAACTTTTATTAATAGATTATTATCTTCACATATGATATGTTCATATTCCATAAAAGAAGCCTTCTAAAATTCTCTACTAACAAGAATTTCCACAGCTCTTTCAAAACTTTCAATGACTTGACATAATTATTATTATCATTTTCAACATAGTTTCCTCCTAAAAATTTTCATTCCAAATAGTCATTGTTTTTTCTAAGATATGTGCATTCAACATATTCCAAAGTTCTTAGTCTGTTGAAGATATTAATGTAAACTTATGGTCTGAATTCTCTGCCTAAAATAGTTTAGAGGACCTTGAATTTGTTTGGGAAACCAGCTAAATTGTGATGATCACTCATTTGTAAAGAAGAGTAATATAAATAAAAGATATTAATGCTTTCTGCTTAATATATTTTTATATAAAATAATTAGAAACTTCAAGTTTAATAAAGGAAGTTAAGAAATATTAAATATTGTTGCTTTAAAATTTTATGAGAATACCAGACACCCTTATCAAATGATTATTGGATTCTTGAATCGATTTCATAATCAAAATTGACAGGCTCAGATTTTTATCCCCACGGCTTGTTCTTAGAGAATTTGTCTTGATAATTTGATGCTATTTTTGGGAATTCTTAAGTCCATCTTGGTAAAATATATCATTGTCATCAGTTAGATCTTTATTGACGTAGTCAAATGCTTATTACTTTATTAATACAATTTTTAGTAATTAAAGTTTTATAGGTGTTGTTCATATTTGGATTTAAGATGTTGTTAAGGTATTAAGCAGGACATTACAAAATAGTCAAATTTTCATAGAATACCTTGTTATTAATAGAAACAATGTTTGATAGTACTTTAAACATGGTAATAATTCTTTCAATGAACCCTGGACTTTCCCTTACTCTCTTAGGTATTTTAACATGATGTTCGTTAAATTTCATGTGATGGTCGATATCTAAATCAAAACCCATTGCAATTTTACTAAGCTACTTTGGTTCTTATAGGACTTCACGTTGCTTTGTTTTATTCTTGTTCCTTATTCCTGCAGCGTAGGTGAAGTAATAGGTAGAAGAGGACATACCTTCGATGATTCTTGAGTTGCTATCTTTCATACGGACTGGGCAGAACTCGTGAACAGCATAGTTATTTGAGGAGTAAAGTACATGACTTTACATGACCCTATTTTACGTAGTCGGTTATCTTTTCTCCCTCTCTTCTGTTGTGTCCTATTGTCTCTTGATTAAAATCAAAGAAGAAATAAACTTTATATCTAGAATATAAAGATACCATTCAAAATATTTATTTTTACATTATGGCTGCTTGGCAAGTTCGTAGACAACTTCTTCTTCATTTGAGCCTTGTTTAATGATATTCTTAATATTTTCTCTTTTCACATTTAGAGTAGCTTTGTTTTAAACTAGGTTCTGTAAAATAGTGAAGATTTTGCAGCCCTCAATGAACCATCTATCTCTAAAAGTACCACCCTCTTTAGGACCCACAAACTTCTCTTTTTCCAGACTTAAGTCAAACATATAACTTGCAATACCTCCATTTGAAATTGGGTTGAGACCAGTAAAAGAAGCAATCCAATCACTCTTGTCTGTTTTTGGAGTTTTACCTTCATTAAAATAATCAATTTTAAATAAGTATTAGAGATAACGGACTGTCTAGCCTCCTTAGCTGTGCCCTACAAACTGAATCTTTTAAATACGATTACAACCCTCAGGTATTCCGTTTGGGTAAGCTAGGGTCTTGCCATCAACCTACCTTCGAAGGTATCGAGTCTTGTAATATTGTTCTCTATGCTCTAAGTCGAAGTGTTCTTTTCCATAGACTTCTCTGCTAACGTCATCCGATTCCTATCTGCGTTATGCTGTGTTTAGAATATTCCTATTAACTACTGGTACAGTTCGCAAGCTCTGTCGTGTAAACTTCCCCATGGTGCTATGTCAGCTTGGCATATTTTATTATCTCCTTGCACATCTGGGTAACTTGCATATGCAAAGTAGTCTCCAAAGAAAAAAATTCATCTGGAACCCAGCCTCCGAAGCCGTGCTCTAAAACGATTGGATAGTCCATTTTTCCATTGATCTTTGGGTAAACCTTCATATTCAAACCCCCAAAACTCTTTCAATAGTTTGATTGAATTTTTGATTGATAAAAGTAGACTATTAGTGCATACTTTATTTGGGTTTTAATAGGGTTTATTTAGGGGTTTAATGTTTAAATATTAGTAATTTAAGTGAGTATAACAAGCGAGTTTTTAAAATATTTCACACAAACATAAGCTTAGAGTCATGTGGCAGTTCTCTGAATTTTATCTTTCTAAGTTGATGTTTGATTGTTTCTATTGAAGTTTAATTCTCTTAGCTTGGCTTGATGATGGTTGAGTATGAAAGATCTCTTAGACCTCCATTAATCTTTTATTTAACTAAATATTGTTTGATTCTTTGCTTAGAATCTCTCTCATCCCTGCAGCTAAAGTGCTAGAGCCCAGATATCCCATTAAGTGTCTCCATTTCTCCAATCCTCTCAATCTGGGAAATATCCATGAGTACCGTATACATTTCCTTATGCAGAGGCTTGCACTCTTTGAGCTCTGTTGAAGTCAATAATATAAACTCTAAGAGGCTGAAAGTTCATCATGATGTTCTCTGGCTTTAAGTCTCTATGAACATAACCTAGCTTGTGAAGCTCTTCAATCCCCTCAACTGTCTACAATACTATCTAGCTAATTTATCTCTGACATCTATTGTCAGATAAGAATTCTCTGTAAGTCATTTCAAGTAAAGGAAGCCTGAAGGCTACATGATCTTTACCAAGTAAAATAGTATCAAGCTAGATGATATGTCTGCACTGATTTAACTTTGCCTTTTAAAGAGCATATTACTCATTAGCTAATTCATTTGGAACTTGTCATCAGCAAGGAAGTAATTGAAAGGATTTATCTTGTAAGCATATTAGTCATCTGTAATGACTCTCTTCTCTATTTTTTCTTCAAGAGTGAGGTAGCTTTCTTGGCAAGAATCTAAGTCAATAATTTTTAATATGGGAATCTTTATTGCCTCTATTTTAACCAGAATTTTATTGATCTCAGAGACTGGAAAGTTCTTGACTGCTTTCTTCATTTTTACTTACTTCTAGACTTCAACTCTAAGAGACTGGATTTCTTGATCTTCTCTTTTAGAGGAATCTATTCCCTGTAAGAACATGAATAAAGACAAAACTTAATTGTGCTTTTTCTTTAAGTACACTTTGAGGTCTCTAGTATGAGAATATGGATTCTCTCAGAACTCACAGACATACTTCCCATCTTTCTTTTAATGCTTGAGATATAACCTTGGCATATCGTTGTGTATATCTCTCAAGTGTCTCTTATAAGTTGACTTGTAAGGGAAAACTTTATTGCATTCTTTGTATTAATAGTCAACTTTGGCTGGTATTTATTAATGCTCTATGGCGGGTTGTTTAATCTCCTCCTCAATTTGAACAGCTTCTTGATAACCTCCTACTTAACTTATAGTTTAAATCTCAAAGCTAAACTGGTCAAAGTTGTCATAAGTAGGCTCCTACTGAGTACAAGCGTCTCTGATCTCTACTTTTCTTGGTTGCTGGAATGATAACTTTTATTGACATGATCCAAGTAATGCCGCTCTTCTCAAAAGGTTAGTGCACATTTTAGTTTTCTGATATATTTTATTATAATAATGGTAAAATCTACCGAGATAAACTATTATAGTAGAGTATAAGACGCTCTGGTAGTTTCTTTGCTGAGAGGTAAGAAAATTAACTAACCATAAAAGACTGTAAGTTGACAAATTTAATGAGAATTTTATTCGTTTTAGTAAATTAAAATACTCCTAATGAAGTTTTGTTTCTCTAGGAGGTCCTCCAAATTAAGTTTGAACTTAATTTGGAGGTAAAGTTATTAAACATTTTTTAATTTAATATGCTCCTGATTAAGTTTTAACCTTAAAATTTAACTCTTAATAAGGTTTCAACTTAATTTGGGGGACATCCTAAAATAATTATACATATTAGGAGAAATTTAATGGAGATAGATTGATAAAAATGGAAAAATAAATCTGTGAAACTTGGTGCAAGTTTTTCAATGCTTCTCCACATATCTTTTCAATGTTAACCTCCAGTAGGTCCTCCCTATTTAGTAGTAAGATTTTAATAAACTTAGAATGGATATCAATAATTTTAAATTTCATTAACATTTCTAGAAAGAGGAAGCAAGATGGAGTCTATGAATGATGCAATGAAGAGAATTTAATCTCAAGATTTAATAGGAAAATTTCGAAGTAAAGAGGACCTTTATAGATATTTGGTATAGCAAGGTAAGTTCTTAAGTAAGATTAATAAATCCATTATAGTTGGATTGTTCTTGCCGACTTAGGAGGGAACTAAAATCTCATTCTTAAAAGCCTTACTGAGTGAAGAGAAAAAAGCTTTTAAGTCTAATGAAATTAGGATGATAGAGATACCTAACTACCCTGAAATATCAGTGACAAACCTATATGACGATGCTATGAGTGATCCGGACGTAGCTCTCTACCTTCCATCAAAGCTACAGCTCTCTAATAAGTTGCCAGAGAGAAACTTCTTCTTTGGTGTTCTTGCAACTCTGAAACCTGAGTACTTAAATGAAGTTATTTAAGAAGCTCACAAGAAACGATACAGCATCTCTTCTGAAGAAAAAGAGAAGCAAGGTATTAAAATAAGTTATACCTGGCTGTAGGAACTTCAAAAGCAACCTTTCAACTCAAGTAAGCTTAGTCTTCTAACTTTATAGAAAAACTTGATACTGCTATATATTTGATGAAAGAGCGCAGCAAATTAAACAGAGAGAGAAAATCTCAAGTAAAGCATGAATTGAGTAAGAGACTCTTCAAAGATTTCTAAAAGCCAGACGAGATGAACATAGATGCAGGAGCTGGCACTAAGAGAAGAAACATGGGCCCAAGCAAGCCTTAAGAGGAAGAAAAGAAAGAGAAGCCAAATCCCTTTACGGGCATATTTAATATGTGAACTTATTCATTCGTTTAAATCTAATACTTATTTATAAACACAAATATCCCTTCTCTTGCGCACACTTTAGCTTTCTCATCACTGATTCTTTTAGCAGCACTCTTAATAAAATCGACTGTATCTATCTTTAAATCATGCATCAGATGGTAGAATAGCAATTTCTTATAATGACCTTTCAATAACCCCCAATATAATTCAATTCCATTGAACTAAGGGCTGTAAGGAACATTAAATACAGGTGTTATATTTAGCCTTTCATATTCCTTCCTTGAGTCTTTAGTTTTATGAACTGACAAGTTATCAACGAATAGAATAATCTCTTAGTCCGCGTACTTATCTCTGAGTTATTGCAAGAACTTAATATATTATTCAGTTTTTATAGAACGAGGGTGAATAACATAAGTCTCGAGGCCACTATCTTCACTTATTCCACCAAGAATAGCATGAGTTTCCACCTTAACATTTTAGTCATAAACTTCTATATTAATATACCTCTTGTACCAAGACCTGGAATAAAGGTATTGAATTTAAATAATGCCTCATCAGCGTGTATGAACTTTATATTATGCTCTTAAGCCCTTTGCATTTAATCAAATATATAATTTAAATTAGTATTATAAAATGAAACATTAAAGTCAATCACTCTCTTAATGCGATTGACTGTCTTGTAAGATATTCCATTCTTTTTATATATGTTGGCTATAGACTAAGCAAGAGGAAGCTCAGGAAATTGGCGATGAAACATCACAGCTCTCTAGGCGAGAGAGAAGTGAGCCCAGTATTTAAGAGTCTTATCATTAATGAGATAATCAATATGATGCTGCTAAAACTTTAGAGGTCTTTTAGGCTTAGAATTAAGCTGCTATCTCTTTAAATTCAATGCTAATAGACAGTGAGACCTAACAGTAGCAGGAGATTTATGGAGTAACCTTGCTATAGACGTGTAATTAAGGATAGGCTTGAGTTGATCATTATATTCATCACATCCATAACGCAACTTAAACAATAAATCTATATACTCACTGTCATAAACAGACCCCAAACCTCGCATATACTCACTTAAATTACTAATATTTAAACATTAAACCCCTACATAAACCCTATTAAAACCCTAATAAAGTATGCACTAATAGTCTACTTTTATCAATCAAAATCTCAATCAAACTACTGAAAGAGTTTTGGGGGTTTTGATTGTTACAATGCCTTTCTTCTTTGCAGCTATATGCTTTCTGAATAACTTTGTAAAAAAATGAGAGAGTCAGAGCAAGCATGGTGAGGTTAGAGTTGTTACGAATTTTTGATTTGTTACGGGCAGCAAGGTTTAAGTGAAGCTTGTCGCTTTGAAGGTATTGAACAAGATAACAACTAGTTAAATAAACTTATTAAATTATTTAAAAAAATATACTTTTTAAGTGGTTAAAAGGTAGTATATAAAAAGAATAGTCACAGTTTATTAGTTTTTATCATTATGCTTGGAATATTTTATAAATAGTTTGAAAAATAAAATATATACTTAATTTTTAAATTATTCACGTGCTATGATGTCATAATTAACCTTATCTACTTATCAATGTTTAATATTTTATTCAGAATATTATTCAAGAACATCAAAATTTTAATAATTTAACGAATAGCATCGATGGATTTATTTGTCATTAAAAAATAAAAAATTTCAGTATAATTTCAAATAATATTTATACTATAAATCAAGGAGTCTACAACAATCAAAAGAATTTGATAAATTGTACTTTAATTAATTGAAATTAAGGATCGTTACTAAAGTGGCTTAATAAATATTAAAAATTTTTTAAAATAAATATGCCTAATAGATCAGTGACCAGACAGCGAGGGTGTGGCCACCTCGCCATGCAGCTGGAGGAGCCTGGTTCGAACACCACCACCCGCCAACGGTTGTCACCGGCGAAGGATCTCTTGCCTCCAGCTTTGATCACTACATATGCATGCCTGGTCACTGATCAGGCTCTTCAGTCAGTGGTCGCCTATAAACAGAAGTAATGGAGTGGCACTTACCTCAATATCAATTCTGTTAAACTCATCGAAGCAACACCAGAGATCGCTCCTTGAACAAGAAGGAAAAATGTTCAACATGATTGTCATGCTTAACTTAAAAACTCCATTACTCAAAAAGTTAAATAATAAACCTTAATTTCAATTATTATTAACACCTTACCTGAGTTAATTACTTACTAAATATGCCTAATAATAAATATAAAAAATCACTTATTGCTCAAGTAGACCCTGATTTATCAAATACTCAATCAATAATGAATCCTATTAATATTTTATTACTTTTGCATTTTTAAAGCTAATTTCTTAAAGAATATATTAATATTAAATTAGTATTAAAGTTTACTTCACAAGCGATTTTATTACAGCTAAAATTTTGGTACATAATTTATAAATTAATTTTTATAGCCAATTTATTCTATACCTAAATAAATTGAATCTTAATTCCACAAACTTATCTAATCAAATTTCAAGCGCTATCAACTTTCAAATATTAAATCATTAATAATTTATGCAAAAATTAACAAAAAATAATCCAATTTCTCCATCTAATTTAAAATTGTAAAATTAACAACGAATCGGGATAAAAACTAAAACTACTTTGGATTCATAACTTACAAACAGCCTCTTTAGCAAGGAAGGAGTAGAAACCACTAAATCGACTTCATCAATGACTACTTAAATTCCATAAGTCAAATTAAATAAAAATTCAAGAATCTTTTCTTAAAAGGTTATCTTCAAATATTATTTATTTTTTTCCATGTAAATTTAGCTAAATTTAATTAGTAAAAGAAAAATGAGAATAAGTTTGCACCTCATTTTAATAATCCATTTTTAATTTGTTGCATTGATAATTTTTATTTTTGTGAACTACAATTACATTTTTTAATTTTACCAATGAGTTTTAGTTCAGAATTAGAAGTAGCAAGCAAAGAAATCTCTCTACTTCAAGAAGTATTCAATCTAGTATCATTATATATTGTAAAACTTTGTAATCAAATTAACTCTTAAAACCTTTCATTATAAATAATTATTTTAATTAATCTAGTGATTTATATCTCACAATCCCTTAATATGGGACTGCACCAATTTTATATCTGAAAATAAAAGGATAAAACCATATAAATACTGAAGATCCTTATAGAAAGGATCAACCCAATATAGTCAAACTATAATTAAATTAAAAATAGTTTATAAGAAATTTATATATTGTAACTTTAATCTGAAACTTTTTATTCTAGTTTGTTATCAGTTGTAAGAACATAGTACTAAGATCATTTGCATAAAACAAATAAAAAAGGCAAAATACAGAATGCAGTATCTCAAAACTCAAAGCTCAAGCCAGGAGAATAGTTATAAAAATACAGAGTAATGATGAGAATTCAAAGGCTGACTTAATATAAGATTTTAACATAGTAAGAATTTCAAGTGAAGTGTAGCAATAGTTTTAAGATTAGGGCATCTTCCCAAACTCTTATAGAAACGAAAATACTAAGAGATTCACTTTTAACTAGGGGGATATCATAAAAAATGAAATAGAGCACATTCATTAAAAAACTACAGAGAGATCTAAATCATAATCACTCAAAGAAGAGGAAGAAGATGAAAAAGTGAGTTCACCGTTCGACTATGATACCAGCATTAAAGTTTTTATGATGCTCAAAAGTAAGGTTTTACATCAATTAATTCATGAAATCATGTGAGCAACTTGCTTTTTTAGATACGTCACAATTTAATATGACAGTAAGAGCAATCTTAATCTTACCTGTGGTTGGCTCATCTCAGAAATCATGAGACATTTAAGATTCGAGGAAGATTTCAATAAATATTTGCGCATTATTGGCATGAAAAACATGAACTTAAAAGCTAGTGAATGCTATGACTAATTGTTAAGTCAATTTTAAAGTCCTATAAATTTCATCAATGATGGAGACTAACTTCAGATCATAAGTAAAAAATTAATACAGAAGTTTTTTAATATTTCTGTAGCTTTACCTGAGAAGTTTCTTATTGGTAGTATAACAAGTGGAAACTCAAATTTCTCATCTATATATTAAAAAGATTTAATGAATTCATATTCTTTTATAATTCATTATTTTTAAGGGCATGGTAGTTTAATTGAGATTTTTATTCATTGTGCTATTAATATTCGAACTCAAAGGGTTTGTTCCACTTTAAGAGTGACTCTAAGTAATTTATATTCTTTCCAGATCTCTTATAGGATTTTAAGTTTTAGAAAGGGTATCCTGCATTTGTACTGTGCATGCTATTTTGTCCACTTTAAGAATTCCCATGAGCTTAGTAGTATTATTGTTAATACTGTGATATTTTGAAAATGGAATTTTTAATTAATAAATTGACACAATAAATAATAACAAATAATATTGCTATGTTTATTAACTTTACATCATTTGATTGGACATCATTTCAGGTTTTTATTTAGGAATAAAGTTCTTTTTAAATAGGAACTTTTAATCGTAGCCTTCATTTTTCTTCAATATGTCATTTAGGTTTATTTGATGAGTTCAATATTAAAATTTAAAGTAAAAATTATATTTTTTATTTTAATCTTGAAGGAAGTTATTTATTAAATTTATTTTTCTCACCTATATTCAGCGACTCAAACGATAATTTTAAGTTAAATATAAATTAGATAACTATGGAAAATATAATTATAACAATTATTTTGTTTATACACAAAAAATGAATTTTACTTATAAAATATTGTCAATTCTGGATTATACTTTCATCTCATTTGTGTAATTGCCAAATATATAGTACTTGTGCTATAAAAAGTTGCATCCATAATATAAAAATATAAATGTTTGTTACAGCTTATTTTTGTCGATCAAATATCATCCTATTTTTTATTAACACACCTCTAATGTGCTTTCGTAATATATAAGGTGATGGGAGTGGCTACAACTAGCTCTCAAATCATAACAATTAGCACTTGTAATTGACTTTGGAGGATTTTGAGTTGATTAAAGTCATAGGGAAAGTTGGATTTTCCAAGGTATTTCAAGGTAAGCCATTATTAACTCATGCTTCACATATATATTTCGCACATTGAATATTAAACATGTTTTTTAATTAATATTTATGCGTAAAGTACGCAAGAAAGATACTGGGAAGATATATGCAATGAAAACATTAAGCAAAGCTAAGATTAAGAGAGATAATAAAGTGGAAAACATCTTGAATGAAATACTCAATAAATTTTTATTTTTATTTAATTATTTCTATATGTAATTTTATTATGAAAGAGCAATTTTAGAAAAAGTTACCCATCCTTTTATTATTCAAATGAAATATGCTTTTAGAATGTTTCAATTTATATAATAATAATAATATATTTTTGTATATTAATATTTAATCTTACTTTTATTTACAGAAGATTAAACAATTTAAAAAAATAATGAATTTATTGAAATCATTTAAAAATTACACCTTTATATAAACTACTATTTTGATTTCTATAATTAATTCAGAATGCTATAAATACACTTATAATATACTGAAAAATCTTACTATTAATTATTATTTCATGCTGAAATTTACAATAAATTTGACTTCAAAATTTTAGAATTTATTCATCAAGGTTGCCTGATTATATTATGGAAATATATTTAATTTAATTTTAATAATAATCCTAATGTATTCAGTTTAATTAAAAATATAATTAGTAATAATCTTATTTTTATTCTTGACTAGTTAATTAGTTTGACCATTTACATAGTTGTCAGTTAGCGTAACCTATTGCCCTTAAATCCCATTTTAGGGCATGCAACTGGTTTTTAATTGGTTTTGAAAGCTCCCCTACCCATATTAAGTTTGAGAAGCATTTACCTAGCTATTGTTCTACAAGTGATATATATTTATTTGATGTATAAAAAGCTAAGGAATCTTTGAATTTTCTCTATGATCTTCCCAATTTAAATTATAAGAATTTAATATAAAATGTTTCTAAGTGATATTGCTAGAACTGAGTGGTGTTCATACTATTCTTTCCTGACTGGTTTACATATATATTATTAGCACTTCCATTATCGATTTGAGATACTATTATCTATTGCAATTGACTATTATATTTACTATTATAACCACTATATTACTAGTCAACTTTTTATTTTGAAGCCGTTGTGCTACTTGCCATTGAACCGTTTGTTCTGTGATTTTAGCTTATTGAAGCTCTTTGATTTAAAAAATATAAGAGAGGAATTATATTGACATTGAATTAATTTGAGAAGTTATGAAACCATTAAAACATATTAGAAATAAAACAAAATTATAGTTATAACATAAATGATTGCTGCCAATATTTTAAGACATTGAAATATTGGACTGTTTAAAATCTGCTTCATAGAAAGTTTAATTGAGATGATGCCCCTAATACTGATTTTATAATGAATTCACGTTTTGACTGCTAATTGGATTATTACTGAAATTTATCTGACTTGGCTTTATTTTATTGCTCATAGATTTGTGTCTCTTGTGAGATTATTAAATTATTTAAAAAATTTGAAATCATCCCTTTACAGATTGAGGACAGTAAATGGAAATATAGGCTTATTTAATGTGAGACTAGCTAGTTTTTACTACACTCTGTGCATAAGAACTTTAAACCTAATTTTTATTAGAATTGAATTAATCAGCATCGAAACTTTAATTGGCCAATATAAAATCTTTCTTGGTAGCTACAGTCATGTTTTATTGAATGTTAATGGAATCTTCACTGAATTTAAAATTCTTATTTTGATTCATAGTAATGTAGAAATGCATTTAAAATTGGGAAATTAATTTAAATTAAATTTATTAATAATCAAATTATTGGTAGTTAAAGTTGGCCAATTTAAACGAACTTGGACTCATTAGATTAAGAATTCTAAATTAGCAGGACTTTACTATTGGTGGTACTATTTTATCACATCTCTGGAGCGAGATAACTTCACTTTAATTAAGCGCATCTTAATTCAATAAATTATATCTTCACATTAAATTCGAGTTATCTCGCTCCAGGGATGCGATAAAATAGTACCACTAATAGTAAAGTCCTGCTAATTTTAAATTCTCTATTAAATGAGCCCAAGATCGTTTAAATTGGTCAACTTAAACTGCCAATAATTTAATAATTAATAAATTTAATTTAAATTAATTTCCCCATTTCAAATGTTTTCCTACAATATATTGAAAGTCTACTTTACTTATTCCATTGCTCAAATCTAAGCCCTTCATCTTGATGAAAATATTGTGAAACCATAAATCTAATAAAATGAGGAAATTTAATAAATTATAAAAGTCATTAACTTTACCCCATAAATATGCTAAACTACTTGGTCAAATTTGGAGTTTAAAACTGAAATCCCATGCAGTTGAGTTTCTTATCCTCAAATTGGCTCTTTACATGTTAATCAAAGGTATATTATTGCTACTAGTATTAATTGTACTGTTTCTATGTCTATTGTTGTTCAATTATGTTTTGATTCACTATAATAGATAAATATGTTTTGCTATCTTCTTCTTTGATCAAATTGGCTGCTCCACTGAAAACGCCATTGTAATTGCCAAGCTAATATTGAGGTATGATGGCAGATGTCGTGGAATTTTCATCCAAATTTTTTCTAGTTTTACTCTTTTACAAAGGTAAATTGCTGTTAATTATGTTTTGAGTTTCAGAATCTAATAAATTGCCGAGGATTTAATTAAATTTTTAATGTACCTACTATAATAAGATCACCTGAAGAATTCTTAGTATTTTAATGGGATTGATAGTGCTATGGATTCACTTCTTAAGAGCTTTAGTTCCAAATAAATAGTATTCTTTTAGAGTATGATTAATAGTGTGACTCTTTGTGGTCTTCTTACCAGATCTCAGCAATAAAAAATCAGATTAAATTAATTAAATATCATATAAATTTAAGTAGATAATATACTGGCCCATCATCTTTGAGTTCATCTACTTCTTGGCCATATTTTATTAAATATAAAATAAAGTTTCGATTCACACCTCCATTGACAGCGCTCATTGAACTATGCTTAAACTGATTATGATAGCCACCTAATCCAAAATTATTTTGACTTGACTAAAAGAAACTTGCTTGACCCCTCCAGTTGTTATTGGTCTCTACTGAATTTAATCAATATTGTGATAGCTCACGATAATGCTATCTTCTTTATAATAAAGCAGAGACATATAATCTTATGTATGATTACCTGATTTCAGAAGTTGTCTAGTTTTAATAGGAGCTATTTTTGGGATTAATCATTGGTAGATCACTTGAAGAATTAAATAAATCATATGATTCCAGAATATATTAAATAAGTTCCAAAATTTATGAGGAGGTGCTTTACTCTCTTTTTTCCATGTCTATATTCTTCAACTTAGTTGTCAACGCTTAGAGTAAAATAGTTCAAGGGGTATGTTTAAAATTATTAATTATTAATAAATGGCTGATTTAGGGAAAATTTTAATTGAAAATGCAGAATATATTTGATGAGTTACAATTTACTAAGGATAAAATTAATGAAAAAGAGCATTTGCTGCTCCATAGGCATTTTATTTCTTTGATTGAGACTTCTTATTATTCACAAAAAAATTATGAAACAATTAAACGTTGAATCAATTATTTTCTTATATTTTTAAACATTCATAAACAAGGAAAATACCCTGAAATATTTTAAGAAATAATTTGAGGTAAATTAAAATTAGAATTAAAATTTGATCAAAACTCAATCAAAAATAAAAGTTAATTTTATGTCGTAGAACCAATAAGAGAGCTTTCAAGAAATGCATTAAGAAGAATATTTGAAGCTACAGAACCCCTGAAAGAGAATTTCACTTTCTAAGTCATTGAAATTAAGAGACAACCATAAATTGGAAAATAAGATTCTCAAGTTGTAAAATTAAAGCTGTCAGATGGAATTTCATGTGTTTATGCTTTATATTCACCAAATAACCTCAGCTTTAAAGCAAATAAAGTTACATGCAGTAATCTTACTTAGTATTGCATAGTTGAAATCAAAGACTATATTTAAAAATAACACCCACTCATCAATGCTTAATCATCAAGGAAGAGCCCAAACTGTATTAAATTCTTAAACTAAAAATTGGTGATCCCATCGACTACGCTTAGAGAATTGAAAAAGGAGATTTCGAAAATTTTAAGGAAGAATTTGAGCAATTAAACATCTCAATTCCAGCGAAATCTATCATAACTCTGTTAGACTTAAACTAAGAAATGATAAATGAACCTAAATTCAACATGAGAGATAACCTAAACTCTACATGAGAGATCTAAAACTTCTTCAAGGGGAAAATCCAGGAGAATGTCTTAATCCATTTAGTATTAATCTTTATCAAGATTTATCATAAAAAATTTAAGAAGGACAATTCGCTCCAGATTATTTTCAATTCAATCCAACATCAGCGCTTTATTAAAATTTTCAAGATTGGACTATTAAAGCTTGAATTACAAAAAAGTATGAAATGAGACAATATACCCAGACTAGATGAAATAGAGAAAAGTTTCCAGGAAAAATCTTGAATATAGATTTGATAGATGGCCATGGAACTTAAATCATGGGTACATTTTTTAATGATACTGCCACTAGATTTGATAATAAAATTAAAGAGAATAAAGTCATTACAATTTCAGGCGGTCAAATAAAACTATCAAACTAAAAATTTACAGCTATTAAAAATGAGTTTTGTTTAATATTCACAGATCACTCTGAATTCAAAGAAGCTATTGATGACGAATCTATTTAATCAGTAGATTTCTGTTTTGTTTCAATTTAAGATATCAAGAATATGTATGGTAATAAGACAATTTATTTTATTGGTATTGCCCAATATTGTTAACCAGTAAAAGAGAAATAATTAAAAAGTGGCACTAAAGCTTAAAGGACTGTTTACCTTGCAGATGAAAGCAATCAAACAATAGCTCTATGTATTTGGGGGGATTTTGGCCAATTAATTTGACTTAAGTATTGATGAACATCCAGTCATAGCTGTTAAGAGAGCAAATTTAAGTGAGTTTGGTGGCTGATCATTAAATTCGAACGAAGATTCTTAAGTTATTGTCAATCCTTCTCATCCAAGAACCCAGTAACTAAAACATTGGTTCAATCATTTGGCAGACCCAAGCAAGCTTTCAAGCATCACAGTGCAAAAAGAAAAAGGAGAGTTTCCAGAAGAGAAGAAAACTTTTAACTTTGATAATCAAAGATTTTGAGATGAGATTATGGAAGCTCTATACTCAGGTGACAAAAGCATAGTATAACAATCCTTAGCAAGCTATTTTTATGTGAGTGCTTACATATGGATATTGAAAAATGACGTTAGGACTTACTATCTGGCTTATCCAAATGATGATTGCAAAAGATAGATTGTTGAGGAAAGTGTGGGATGAAGATGCCAATCTTGTGATAGAACTTATTAAACTTGCATTCCTACCTATATGCTTTCAGCTAAATTGGCAGATGCCTCCGACGCATAATTCATTAATTTCTACAAACAAGAAGGAACTTTAATCATGGGCTTACCAGCTGATAAACTTAAGAAAATAAAGGATTATGGTGATATCTAAGTTATTAATGACTCTTTTTCAGACAGATAATTTAGAAAATTTGGCTTGATTGTTTAACCAAAGCAGCTTACTTATCAAAATAATAATGGCAATAATAATGGTTAAGAAGAAGGAGCGAAAAATTTCAGACTAAATTGCACTAAAGTAATGGAGCATAGCTGGTAAATTGAAAACTAAATGATACTCTCAAGACTCAAGCCTTATGAAAAAGCAATTGGCTATGAGAGATAAGAACTAGAACTTAATCAAAAGCAAGGAAAGCATTTCTCTGAATCCTAAAAGGCAAGGAGGTAAGACTAATTTGTCAGATAAGATGAGGAAATAAAGAGAATTAGATTAGAACAACAGTAGCTAAGAGAAAAATAATAAATGCAAAAATGAATCTTAAATTTCTTAATTACCTTAAAAGTTAATTATATTTGAAAGTATTATTTTTTATGATTCTTGTCTTCTCCACCTCTTATGAATTTTGAATTTCTTTTCTAATAAACAAAGTTGGAGTTATTATTGTAGAAATACATTTGAATTTGGAAAATTAAATATAATTAAATTAATAATAAATCAAAATCGTGGCAGTTAAAGTTGGCCAATTCGAACGATCTTGGGCTCATTCGATAGAGAATTCAAAATTAGCTGGACTTTACTATTGGCGGTACTATTTTATCGCATCCCCAGACTAAAATAACTTCACTTTAATTAAACTCATCTAAATTCATTAAATTATACCCTCACATTAAAGTCAAGTTATCTCGCTCTGGGGATGCGATAAAATAGTACCGCTAATAGTAAAGTCCTGCTAATTTTGAATTCTCTATCGAATGAGCCCTAGATCGTTCAAATTTGCCAACTTTAACTGCCACGATTTTGATTTATTATTAATTATATTTAATTTTCCAAATTCAAATGTATTTCTACAATATTTGAATTGCTTCCCCCTAGATTTATGTCATATATACTAATATCTGCTGCTCCAGATATTTAGCTTACGTTTGAACTTTTATTGAAACCGCTCTATCCAACAAATGTTGAAGAGCTAAGCGGATAGGCGTTTTAGTCTACTATCAGATCTTTATTAAATTGACTAGGCTATTATATCTGCAGAACTCTGTCGGAATTTATAAAATTTTACTGCCTAAGTTTCTCTTCCATTGATTGCTCGGTGAATTTTGATGAAGCATGCTTGACTGATTGATATTAATTTTATCCTGGGGTGTAGTCTTTTTAGAAAGTCTTGAAACCGAACTAGTTTTAATCTTAGTATGAACCATAAGACGATTAATTTTATATTTTCAAAGTGATATTAGGAGAGCCTTCCTGATTTTACAACTAATTTAAGAAAGCTTGTTGGTTTGAAGTTTATGTTGTAGCACCGGATTCAGGATGTTTTGAGAGTAGCACTTCACCTTGATACTAACTTGAGTTTACTTTGTTTGGTGACTTTTTTCTTCTGTCAATTAGCTGTTAATCTCTCTTAACTGGAGGGCTTGCTGCTATAGACCTCTTTTTAAGACTTTTTCTTCTAGGGAATTTTTATTGTTGAATTGATGATAGATTACCGCCTGATTTACCTTTCTTTTAATTGTCTTAATTTTTAAAGAACTATATAAAATCTGCTTCTTCTTCATCTTCTTGAATATTTCCTGACTTTAAGTTATCATTATTGTGAAAACACCTTTAATATGAAAAGAGAATTTAAATTAATAATTATGTAAAAATAACAGCCTTCAATCTTTTTACAAAGAAAAACTCTATATCAATTATTCCGAAAGTCATATAAAATGTATACATTCACATTTATCTTGTTGCATTATTGAATTGTTTTAATAAAAGATTTGAATTTTTCAATTTCTCCTAAAAATAGAAAATATATCTATATTCTTTATAAAGAAATAAAATTAGTATCTGGCAACATTTGATAAAAAAGAAAAATAATTATATTTATACTACCAAATCGCATGTTTTCCATTTATATTAGTTTCAAGGAGACTTAGTTTGAAGCTGTGGGGGTTAGATTTTGGAAATTTATTCTTTTTGGAGCTGCTTGCATTTGATGTTATCTCAGAGCTTCTCGCATCGAAAACCCCTTTCGAACTAATTTTCCTCTTCGATCCACTATCTATGCTGAAATCTTCATCTGACGAAGTTTCAAAATTAGTTGGACTTTACTCATGCTCAATGAATTCTTCGTCCCTTTCAAATAAAACTTTATTTAACTTTTGCTTCTCATCGTACCATCTATCGATTTTCTTAGTCACTTTGTTTAACTAAAAATAGAGATTAATCATAGTTATATCTTAACTTACCAATCTTTTATAGTTGAACATATCTGGGTCAGTGAAATTGTTCTCTTTAAGTCCCCCATTTCTCATGCTAGTCTTCTTAACTATTGAAGCGAAAAACATCAGAGACATTTTCTAAAAACCTCATTGCTTAAATAATCTATTCTTACATTTCTAAGCTTGTTTTCTTATTCAAGATTATTCATCTTGTCTGGAAGTGTCAAAGGTATCAAAGTTTTATAAATTCTGTTTATCAAGGGGTGTTACAAACCATCAGCTGCTCCATATCTCTAAGCAATATTGAACTTTGTTAATCTTATGAATAAATTCTTGGCGAGACTATAAATAGAAATAATAAATAAAGAATGATGTTGTTTACACTCAAAGATGAGATGAGTAGGAAAGTTGTTTTGTTTTCCTAAGTTTTTCTTTATAAGTTTCAGTACTATCTTTGCTTGAAAATAGTGGGTGGCTTCCCCCAGTTAGTAGCATATACATTAGAACTAGAATAGAATTAAATTTGGAGCATAAGAATTAAGTCTCTAGTTTATTTAAGTTTACAAAGTCAGTTTAAATAATTCAAAGTATATCTATTAATATTTTTTACTTTATTTTTTATAATAAGTTTGTTCTATAAGTTATAATTAAACTTTTTTGTATAATTAAGAGGATATAATTTTCATATGATCTCTTACCAAAACTAATAAATATTAATAACTGTGTAAAAATAGCTTAATTTGGTTGTAGCTTTATATAATTTAATCCAATTACCACAATTTCCTTTATAATTTGTTATTTAGAAATATAATACCTAGAGACCATACGTCTACACTTTTCGAATAGTCTTTCTTTAAAGCAACTTCTGGAGCCATAAATATCAATGTACCACAATTATGAAACACTTTAAAGTACCTTCAATAATTAATATATTTAATTTAAATTTGACTTAATGTTGATCTAGTGTTGTAAAAGAGCTGTGCTCGAATTTAGCACTCAGCCCAAAATCTCCAAGCTTAATTTAAGTCAAATCATTTACATCTCCAACCAAAATGTTGTCTATGATAAATAGTTATCAACAAAATTACAGATAATATAATGAAAATTCTTTCTAATATTTGAGCTTTAAATCTAGCAGCCTGTAATATACATCTCATAATTGCAGAAGCTTCTTCATCTGTGAATTTTTTATTTTAATTTTTTCTGCTTTTAATCAACTCTGTTAACTAACCACCCTTCAAAAGTTCCATACCTAGGAAAAATCTTCTTCCAATTTCCCTTATCTATAGAAGAAATTAAAGTTTAGTGTCTAAGTTAATTTTAAAAATTATAATTATTAATTCAAAGAACTATAACATGGAAAATTAATAGCAATATAATTGTTAAAACAAGAAGTTCTTTATAATCTGACGTCAACACTCACCATAATGATGCGTGTAAATAAGTTTTTAAAGATTTTAATTATAATATCATAAATTAGATTTAAAAAAGTAACTTACATGCTTAAATTCTACTATATTTTAATTTACAACCTACTGGTAAGTTGAGAATATAGGCCCGACTAATTCCGGTTACCCGGAGTTCGAAACCGTGAAGGCACTCTTTTATTACTAGACAAGTCCCGGAACCTTCTCAGAATACGTCAGGCAAGGTTTAAGGGGACCACGCCAATAAAAACTTCGAACGTTGATAATTTAAGTCGTTTTAAAACTGAATGATACACTTATCCTTGCAACTTGGGGTTGATTGCAACAAGGATAGGGTACGAGTTAAGAGACAGACTGCTCGAATCTCAAATTTTTCTCTATTTGCTGTAGAAAAGCAATTAAAAAACTTTGACATAAAACAACTTCAGCAGAGTATCCCTTGAGGTTTCCCCCCTTAGCAAGCTAAAAAATAAGTCTTTGCTGAGAAGAGGTCTTACCCAAACATAAGCACTCACAGAAATAGCAAGCTGGAGAAAGTGACGAGAGAAAACATACGAAGTGGAAAAAGACCACATGAGAGCTAGCCTAGGCAATCGGTGAACGTGCGCGGTGTGAAACTAGTCAGTCCAGTATATGGGCGATTTTCATTGGACAGATGAAATTAGATAGAAAAAAGTCATAGTTTGAAATATCTGATTATATCTGTCTTGCTGGCTTAAGCCCCAGTATTAATTTCCGTACAGTATTAAATAATAATAATATTAATAATACTATATTTTAATGATCCATAGTTTTTAGAATTTCTGCCTCCTACCTTAAAAGGTAAACGTCATTCTAATTTAGATTTTTCCTTCGAATGACCTAATCAAAAGATTTATTATATTATTTCAAAATATTTAATATTGCTATTTTGAACTAAATTGCATCAAATTAATATATAAATTTAAACTTCAGCACTAAGTTCGTGTCTTTTAAAAGATATTTTATGTTTAAATGGTGATTTATAAAAATGAATAGCTTTAAATTTATTATAGTAAAGCTCGCACCAAAGCATATGTTGTATATAAAATAAAAACTTATCCATTTTAAATATACATTAAAATCTTATAATACGACAATCATCCGAAAAAAGAGTGTTTACATCATAAGTAAATTATTAATTTTTACTTTTAAAATTTACCTTTACTGATATAGTCTCGCCTGATTGATTGTCGATAGCTTGGTAAACCGAGCAAAATGCACCTTGACCCAGCAATTTTCCAAAATAGTAATACTCTGAATATTTCTACTTTTTCTTCAATTTACTGAATTCTTCCTGTTCCTAAGGTGTCAATTGAGATTATTTTTATTACTAAACGAAGAATTATTTTAAATTGATGAAAATTAAAAGATTTTGCAATATATATGTTTCATTTAAAGTTGCGCAATAATACGATTGAAGTTCTTTTGCTACATTTTTCTCTTTCGAATATTCTTTTAAATCGTTATTACCAAAATACAATCAGCTTATTAATGTAAAATGAAAGATAATATCATAATAATTTTAATGGAGGAAAATTATCTTAAGATGGGGATCTCTGATTTTCAATCATCGAGTCTTCTTATTTATAGTCAAAGGGTCCTGTCTCTAAATTTCTCAACCCTTTTTTGTTCTAAGGCGATTGCCTGCTATCATTTTTACTTTCATTTCTTTTATCGTCAAATCATAATTCATTTGGACTAATTAAAAGATTAAAATTTTAATAAACAATAAAAAATAAATATAATATAAAGTCTATTATATATTATGTAAATATTTATATTGTAATAGCTGCGTTTTAATTAGTATTTATCTCCATATTATGTAAATTGATAAGTTAGTTTATAATCAAATCTAAAGTTAATATATTAATTTATTCTTTATATCACTCTAATTTAAAGCTAATTATAAAACTAAATGGTAATATTGAATTCTTTATGTTTAAATTTAATGACATTCACATGTTTCAAATGGATTAATATAAATTTAAATTCATATAATAAAATATATTGTAATAATAGTATGTCAGATTCACAAGACTTTTTGCAAGGTTACGACTCATCCTCATCATCAAACTCTGATGGTGAGGTACCTCAATAATATAAAACTACCCAATAATAAATCCAAGTTTAAAATGACAAGGAAATTTAGAATAACTAATCTGGTATAATATAAGGAGGCAATCTAATAAAGAATTATCCCAATCCAGCTAATGAAAACCTGAATAAATTATTTATTAATTCTAATTAAGCTTTTTTAATTGGAAATTTCATGATTAATAATTTCTAGAAAGATCTACTTAAATGAAATGATGCATATAATTATTATCTTTGAGTAATGTGGCTGTTTGATTCAAAGTACTTTATACTTTATTTGCATTAGTTTATTTAATAATACTGCTTTAGTATGATAACTATTGCAATGGGTCTTTATTTGCTCCTTTTTAAACACTTAAATATTGCTTCAGTATTTTCGAGGCTTTGTTGAGATGCAATTGTGAAATTGGCATATTTTAAGAGGTTATTCAAAAAAAATTAAGCGATAAATCTTATTGAAATTTCATTGGGTTTAATAGATATTTCATGAAATAGAATAAAAATTTACAGATTAGACCTCCAGTAGCAGCCAAAGATTTAACATTTTGTATATAAAACTCTAAAAATTATAAAATAAACATGACTTGCATTCTAACTCTATGTGAACATTATTTCAAAGTCTCCTGGTTCTTCCATTTTGTTAGCATTATCATATCTTGGCTATTTACTTTTAATTTTAAGGTGGTAAATTAATAAAACAAAGTTATTATTTTAATGTATTCTGAATATTTATTTTGAATTCTAATGAATTAAAATTAACGATAAGCATAATAACCCATATAATTTTATAGATTTTACTTCCCACTACAACTTATTCCTCATCTTAATATCGATCATGATTTTATATTTGTTCTCCTATTAAAATGTTTTAATATTCGTCTGAGACCCTTCTGTTCGCACTCATTTGATCGCTTGACTTTTTACTATTATCAAGAAAGAAAGTTTAATTTTAAATGAAAAAATTGATTATTAAATGATTTGTCAATATTTTAAAATATTTCTTTTTAAAAGAATAATAAGCTTCCTGATACCCACAATATTATTATGTTAATTAAATTTAAATTGGGAGCTACTATCATTTTAATTTTTGAGAGTGTTACTGATCGATTACCCTCCAGGGTTTTAAGTTTAATTAGTTATATTTTTTGTACTAAAGCTGCTATCATTCACAAAAAGATTATTATTGTTATTCACTCCAATGTTTGATAGTATAACTTATTAATTATAAGAGGCACAAATTTAATATCAGTTTTTGGCAATGTTTTTCAAAATTAAATTCATATAAATTATAGCAACCCACCGTATCGAGATGATTTTACAGTTGAAGAGGCTCCTCCCCAATCATTTTGAGTTACTAAAGCTTTGTCGTTAAGTCTTGTGGGGGACTTTGAAGTTATTAAACTGCGGGAACTTGTAAAGGGGCTTAGTGATTTCCCACGATCTGTCTGAGATTTTAAATAGACTCCACTTACTATCTAAATAAAGTCCAATTATAATAAGCTCTGTAATTTTTTAGAAAATTAAAAACATTTATTTAATACAATATCAGAGAGTGTTAAGTGTTGCCCATTATTTTGAATAATAATTTACCATTAATAATTGAGAATTGATTTCATCAAATTCACTTATAATTTCTGCTAACTTGAGAAGAAATTGGAAATTTATAGATTATGGCTTAAATATAAATTTAAAGATTGTCAGCAAGCATTGGTGGTGTAAAATATTGTAGCAAAATCAGAAAATAGGGTTTTAAATTGCATCGCAGATAAATTCAGTGACTTGATCAACTAGCTTATCACTGGGCACATTGAGCAACATATTCTTAAAGGCCTCTTCAATGTTTGAAACTTGACGTTCCATGCTTCGAACCTGCTTCTTTCTGTCTGTTCTCTGTCTTAATGTAACTCAATCAATCTTGAGGCTACAGTCTCTTCCTTTGGTGGGAAAATTTCGAGATTGTAGTAGACACCTGTATGAGGGTCAATTCTTCTGTTGCTTAAGCGTCTAATGGATTCATCTTCTGGTTGCTCGAAAAGGCAGACAAGGGATGGTCTGATCTTCAAAGATTTTAGGAGATTTATTTAAGCATCGGTTTGTGGGAAACCATCTAATATCCTACCGTTTACTCTGCAATCAGATTGCTTTAAACGCTGCTCAATAATTGGAAGAACGATTTGATCTGGAACAAGTTTACCACTATCGAGAGCAGCTGAAATCTATTTGCCAACTTCTGGGTTTCTTGAGATTTCCTATTTCAAGAAAGTTCTAGTACAAATGTGAACAAGACCATATCTCTTGGAAATTGTTTCGGCTTAAGTAGATCTGCCTGAGGTCCGAGTAAAATGACTCTAGGTGGTCTTCTTGGAGCGTTGCTTCTGTACTTAATTCTAAGCATACGACCCAAATCGTTTGCAACATCGTTTTGAGCTTTGTCAACAGCGTTATATCCATAAATAAATCCATTGAATGCTGACTTCACTCCCTTAATATGCAATTCATACTCTTCAACTGCTTAGTTAGCAACTTCTTCAAGCTCTGGTCCATAGAGTACGGTGTTGTTGTTAATAAGGTTTTGTTTAACTTTTGAGATTGAAGCTGATCTCTTGGCATCGAGCAAAATAAATTTGTCTGGGATCATTCCAATCTTTTGCAAAGCGAGAGCTTAGACCTTGGTTCTTGGGAAACCCTCTATAATCCATGATTGATTATCCTTCTCATAGTTCTTAATTTGATTCTTAACAAGCTCAATTATGATGTTGTCGTCAACTAGAAAATAATTTTGTAAATTTGCAAGGAGTCTTGCCATATCTATAGTTCTTAATGCTTTCACTAATAGCTTTGCCATACTCTAACTTCTTTTGGATTTCTTTCTTTAATATATCTCTAATTTAAATGCTTTACCAAGTGAAATATTCTGCAAGTTCCAAGGCATTTTCCTTTCTATTGCTGCCTGAAGATCCAACGATGAAAATTCTCTTTGCTATAAAAGTATATTTATTATAAGGTAAAATCATTGAAATCTGAGACAATTTGAAACTCTTAAATTAAAAGTAGTGAGTTATAATAAGGATAATCGTTTGTAAATTAATGATTTAAAGAAGAATTAAAAGCAGGGTCCTATCTATCGCACTTTTTGTATTGAACTGCATCCTGTTCAGCATCTTTAGTATCGGTTTGCCTTTAGTTAACAGCATTTGCACAAATTACTGAATAACAGTCAATCTATCGCTTCTCTGTTCTTTACACTTTCCGGTTGTTCAATGCTATCAATTCGTAACCCTCTGTATATTCTCCGTTTGCATCATTGTTACCGTGCTCCACTGTATACAGTGACTTCTCTGTAACAACTGTAAAAAATAGCATTTTAATGCTAAAATATTTTGATATTTAAAAAGTGTTGTTGTGCATAAATCATCGATCTACTCTGTATTACGATAGGTTTTCATTTTTGCCAAAAATAAAAAAACTTCAGTGTAAAATGATTTCTTTGATAAGAATTTAGTTTCTGCAAAAGCAGAAACATTTTTGGCAAAAATGAAAACCTATTGTAATACAGAGTAGATCGAGGATATATGAACAACAACACTTTTTAAATATCAAAATATTTTAGCATTGAAATGCTATTTTTTACAGTTGTTACAGAGAAGTCACTGTATACAGTGGAGCACGGTAACAATGATGCAAACGGAGAATATACAGAGGGTTACGAATTGATAGCATTGAGCAACCGGAAAGTGTAAAGAAAAGAGAAGCGATAGATTGACTGTTATTCAGTAATTTGTGCAAATGCTGTTAACTAAAGGCAAACCGATACTAAAGATGCTGAACAGGATGCAGTTCAATACAAAAAGTGCGATAGATAGGACCCTGCTTTTAATTCTTCTTTAAATCATTAATTTACAAACGATTATCCTTATTATAACTCACTACTTTTAATTTAAGAGTTTCAAATTGTCTCAGATTTCAATGATTTTACCTTATATTCTATTTAAAGAGAGGAGGTTTTAAATAACTTGCTTATACATAGATATCCATTTTTAAAAGACAATAATTCTCAATACTTGCGTTCTAGCTTAGATAATTTCTAGATAAGGAGATCAAGTGGTTGATCAGGTCTGTTGATGACTAACTACTTAACCAAATTCTCGAAAAGTTCATAAACTTAATTCTCCTCGAGATAGCTTTGAATAAATTGCTAATATTCAAATTTTTAAAGCTTGTCCATTTTTATTTGTAACTCTAGTTGACTGCTGTTATATTTAATCCTTCTTAATTAATTTTAATTAAAATATTAATTCAAAGCAATTTAAGATGACTAGTTATATTTTCAAACTTAATTTTAAAAGCTGGTCCTACAACACAAATTATTGCTACTTCTATAGGTTCAGGTACTACCTTTAGCTTTTTCTGCTTTTTCGGTCTCGCTTAATCTTTCTAAGGAATATTCTCAACATTAGCTTAAGCTGTTAAAGTTTGTTTCAAATTTTACTGGGTCTGATCTATTTCAGTTTTTGCAGTCTATGATTAATCTAATTCTTGACTAGGAACATTATTCGATGCAGCTGAATTTTTCTTCTCCTCTTAAACGGCTTATTTTTGATCTTCCTTAGTATTCTTTTTAACTTTTGGTATTGGTTTAGGTTAATATGGCAATATAATTTTCTTCTTTATGACATACGAGACAAGGCCAACTGCCTTAGCTTTTTAATCAATTTCCAACAATTAATTTTCGTCTTTGCACTTCAAAGATATTTTTGCCCAATTCGTAAGATCCCACTACTACACACTAACTGGATCTTAAACGAGGCCAATAGAGTAAGTTTAACAAACAGCCTCTGATGCATATTGAGCAGATAACCCGACAGGTAGATTCTTCAAACCCTTATCTTAACGCCACACAATTACCATTTTCCTTTCTTGTCCAAAATTAAAGTAGCCTTAATCACCTCCTTGGTTACCTAGCAATATGTTACTCATTCCAAAATCCAAAGTAGCAAGATTCATGCTATCAAACTGACTTGGCTGATTGAACGGATTCTAATTGGTTTGTGATGTGGCAGATTGATTCTCATTTTAATTGCTTGGTTTAGGTTAGTCTTCTTGAACAATCTTTGCATCAGCTAATTATACAAAATAATAGGAAATCAAAAAATTTAATAAAAAACTTATTTTATTAAAAATATTCTTAAAGATCAGACGCAGGTGGAGATAGAGCACTCTCTTAAAATGTAAATTACAAAAAGAATATCTTTATTTTTTAGTGGTCCCATCTGGTAAGACCACAGGTGTCACTGGACAGGATCTTCGCAAAGTGAAACAGAGAGGGGACTTAGAAGACTCTCCTTATCAAAGTGATGAAGATGACTATGGTAATGAGGAAGATGAAACACTTTATTAGACATTTTCATTTTTTATTTGTATAAAAAGTATTCTAATTAACTTAGTATTAATTCACTAAATTTTCCAATTTATAAATTAAGAATGCTCTTAGAGTTTATAAGTCAGTACCTCCACTGAATAATAGCTCAACTCCCTGTTCTTTATCATTTTGAGATATCTTGAGTGCTAAATAGCACACTCTTCATCGAACCCTAGTTCTTAGAGCTGCTTAACATATTCATCGCTTGGTTCTGCACCTAAGTCATATGATTCAATTTTTTAAATATATTTTTAAAAGTTTAATCTAAAGAGACTGCAGATATATCTTTGGATTGTTTATTAATATTCGCGGTTTATATTTAATGACAGTAAAAATGTATTATTAAATAATAATTTGAAACAGTATTTTTTTCACAAAAGCTTAAGGTTACCAGTTACAGGTTATAATTTGGCATTTAATTCTGGTCCAACAATCAATAAAATCATTTCTTCCTTTGTCTATTCTTATTACTAGTTCCCAGCTCTTTTTTGTTTTCTCTCCTCTTTACTCAATTTTTAAGGTTTTTATATATTATTCACTTATATTTAGTCTACCATCAATTAACTCTAAGAGGTATCATTAGTTTAATTTTTACTTACATTTTTTATACTTTGTTAAGGTTTATAGGGAAGTATCATAGATTTCCTAAGCATAAAGTTATTAATTCCAGCTTTTTCAGCTCGTCTCTATATTTCTAAAAGCTCTTTATCATCTTTGCATTATAAAGAGATCTTTGGCCAGAAATATCTCCCATCATCACATTTCCTTGCCCATTCATTTACACTTTCGGGATCGGATTTCAAACCAATCTAATAAGCTTGGAGTGTGGCTTCTGTTGCATATTTAGCAGATATACCTACTGGTAGATTCTTCAACCTCTTATCTTAACGCAATACAAACACCACTTTACTTTCATTGTGATAGTCCTGCACAGTTTTAACTTTGAATTCTAGTTTTTTCTCCTCACTAATAATACTCTTTGACTCTTCTTATAAATCTGAATTCTAATACTGCTTTCCCTCCTCTAGATCCACTTATTTCACTTACTTTGGCTCTTCTAACATCATATCACTGATGATTCCCTTTATAAAATCCCTAGTAACACCCTGTTTGATCTCCTTATCAAATTGCCTCTCATCGTACTGCCCTCTCTCATCCTTGATAATTTTAGCACTTTGAGCCAATACTCGCATAGTTTCTATATCTGTCCCTCCACTACAGAGCAGTTCAACTGCTTAGTTTCTATCATTCTAAGAAATTTACAATGCTAAATAACACATTTCATAGTCAAAACCAAACTCATTACTTGAGGGTCTGGCTCGGATTAAGAATTGGTTGTGTCAGTACTTATTTAATGAGATTCCATTTAATATTAAATTAATTGAATTTCATATTAATTAAATAAAGTTTATATTGCTAATGAAAGATAATGCTTATAAAAGCAATTCAATAAAGTTGAATAATAGTTTTGAAAATTAAAATAAAAATTTAAAAATATGAATTCGTAGCAAAATTTCTATTCCTCACAAGATGGAAAAGAAAACATTTCAGAATTTAATATTTAATCAAGCTTTTAGGGGAAATTTCTAATTATTTTTATTGAATGATCAATATTTTTTTTCATCTCAGACGACTCAAATGGTCAACAAGAAAATGAGCTAAAACGTAGACTTTATGAAAACATGAAGAAAGCGGGGATTTTAGATGGATTGAAGTCAAATATGCGTGGTAGACTCTATGAGTAGCTTACAATAGCTGTATTTAATCGATTAATATAGATCATATTATAAAAACATTATAAATTAAAGAATGATAAGTCAGGGTTGAACATTAAAGACCAATCTAATCGTTTAAGTTTCAAATTAGCAGTATCTATAATTGCTGATTTAATGACTATAAATTAGTAAATATTCATTGATATTTTATGTACAAATTTAATGCAGAAATGCGATATGTAGTATGCTTTATCAGTGTTCCTACCAGAATGCGGAATTCTGGTAGAAATACTCTCAAAACCTGAAATATTGGAGGTTTTGAAATTAGATAAAGGTGAAAATTATTTGAATAGCGGAACTTCACCCAAGCAATCTAAAGAAATTATTGTATGTAAAATAATTTAATAGTTATTTCTTACTTTTTATATATAATTGCAGATAATTATTTTAATCACTCCATTATTAATAGATTTAATGGACATTTTAAAGCAAAATGGCTCTGTCAAGCCAAACATGAGTTCCTGCTATATTCAAACAGAAGAAGCTGGTGAAGAATCACTTTCTCTTGATTAGAAACTTAGAAAAATTGACAACAATTACATGTTGTATTTCTGTTGTAGTTTTTAATTTTATGATTTATTATATTCTGATAATATTCAAGCAATAAAATATTATAAACTACATGGAGAAGTAGGACATTGAGAGATTGATGCCATTCAAAGCCCTGGAAGAGAGAATGCTAAAATACAAATAAGAATGCGATTTATAGTACAAAATGGACCTATAAAATGAAGTCAGACGTCTTTGAAAATTTGAAAGTTCTAAGATCAGAATGGATGAGGTTTGAATTTATTCTTTGTAAATTTCAAATTAAATAAAATGGGGGTGTATTCATTGATATAAGATGATATATTTATTATAAATAAAATAGGCCTAGAAGTACAGATTAAAATTGCAAGAATACAGAGATGACCTTGAAAAACTGAAGCAAGATAAACTAAAAGAACTTAAAATCAGAGAAAATGAAGCTAGGGAGAGAATCAAAAATAAAGAAAGAGACCTCGATAAGATTAGCTTTGAGTACAGACAAAAGTATTAATAAAAATGGCTTCATAAGTAGAATATATATTATGTAGATAGTAAATTTGTTACTTTAGTGTATAATAGCTGAGAGATGAGGAGTTCATGAGATCAAGAGAAAGTGAAGTTAAGAAGACTATTGAATTGGAATAGTTAATGTTGAGAAATGAAAGAGATCACCTTAATAAGACCTCTAAAGATTATTTTTTTATTTATTTTTATTATTATTCAATTTAATAATTTCCCTTTTTTGAAATCAATTCTTACATATAATTACGAACTGAAACTGAAGGAAATTGATGTTTTAAGAGCAAAGTTAGCAAAAGTCCACTTAGAATCCATTGAGAATTTTAAAAGTGAATTCCAGAGTAAATTCTAGGACTAAGACTTTGAAAACCACAAAAGAAAGCTTCAAATAGAAGAAGATGAATAAAAAATTAAGTTTTTAATAGTATAATCCACTTTAAACAAATAAAAGCAAAAATATTCCATAAAATTCTTAATAATAAATATATATGTATATGGCTATTTTAACAAAGTTAGAGAAGGAAAGAATGACCATGATTGAGTGTTCCGACCGAGACCCGTACCCCCCCCGTACCCCTCTTCAAAAAAATACCCCCTCCACACCCGTACCCCCCTTACCCAAATTACTCCTTTAACCCCGCCCCCTACCCTCCGTACCCCCCCATAAAATCCCCCATTTCATATGAAATTTTTAATCCGCGCAGTCTGAATCGATTTCCTTCCTGACATCTCGATATCATATAATGATAATTTTATATATAAAATATTATAAATTTTAAAAAATTTTTTCTTTGCTTATTAACACATAACAACATTTAAATTTTTATTTTTTATTATTTTTCAACGTCCGTCATCTCTTTTTTTGTATACTCCCATAGGAATATATTTATTCATGAGTTGCTCATTGATTACATAATTTAAACATAAAAATTATTTCTAAAGTATTTTACATATAATTTCCAACATTAAATACAACTCAATTCAGCTAATCTCAAACAAATTAAAACATATAAGATATTTTTGATATTACTTTTAGAATATAAATTCTTTCAAAAATGTATTAAATTAAATAATTTATTTTTTATTATCACTAAAATGTTACAAAGTCTCATTTTATAATTGCCTAATATTTTTTAATATTGTAGAAATGCATTTGAATTTGGAAATTAAAAATAAATATATGATAATCAATTAAATTCGTGGAAGTTAATTTTACTCGAAACCTAGGCAATATGGTACTTGTTTAATTTAGAATTGAAAATTAGCTGAACACTACGTTTGCGGTATCCCTCTATTGCAATCCTGAAACGAGATGAATCAACTTTATATTTGGCATATAAATAAAATCACAAAAAATGAAAGTTGATTCATCTCGTTTCAGGATTGCAATAGAGGGATACCGCAAACGTAGTGTTCAGCTAATTTTCAATTCTAAATTAAACAAGTACCATATTGCCTAGGTTTCGAGTAAAATTAACTTCCACGAATTTAATTGATTATCATATATTTATTTTTAATTTCCAAATTCAAATGCATTTCTACAATATTAAAAAATATTAGGCAATTATAAAATGAGACTTTGTAACATTTTAGTGATAATAAAAAATAAATTATTTAATTTAATACATTTTTGAAAGAATTTATATTCTAAAAGTAATATCAAAAATATCTTATATGTTTTAATTTGTTTGAGATTAGCTGAATTGAGTTGTATTTAATGTTGGAAATTATATGTAAAATACTTTAGAAATAATTTTTATGTTTAAATTATGTAATCAATGAGCAACTCATGAATAAATATATTCCTATGGGAGTATACAAAAAAAGAGATGACGGACGTTGAAAAATAATAAAAAATAAAAATTTAAATGTTGTTATGTGTTAATAAGCAAAGAAAAAATTTTTTAAAATTTATAATATTTTATATATAAAATTATCATTATATGATATCGAGATGTCAGGAAGGAAATCGATTCAGACTGCGCGGATTAAAAAATTTCATATGAAATGGGGGATTTTATGGGGGGGTATGGGGGGTATTTTTTAGTAGGGGGGTTATGGGGGTACGGGGGTACGGGTGTGGAGGGGTATTTTTTTGAAGAGGGGTACGGGGGGGGTACGGGTCTCGGTCGGAACAATTGAGAATAAAAACGTGAAATTAATAAAAGATTTCGAGGCATTAGACAGTGAAGTGAAGAAACTCAAAACAGACAATCAGGAAATGTTCAGAACAACTCATGATTAGAAAGATTAACTAAGAATACTCAATGATATAGTTGTTTAATAAAATATATCACTACATTTATAAATGGTATGTTTTTGATAATGAAAACTTGAGAAGAGAGACTGAAGTAGGTATAGCTAAAGAAAAACAATGCAACACTTATGAACATGAAAACACTATGCTCAAGTAACTTGTAATTTATGAAGTAATAATATATAATTAATATATAAATATGTAGGATAATTCTAGATGATTAGAAGCAATAGTCTTAAACTTACAAAGATGATCAGTCATCACTGATTGAGAACCTCCGTTTACAGCTGAATGAAACCCGTGAAATGATAGTTAAAATGAGAGAAAACAAGGACAAGGAACACAAGAAGCTGAAGGAGAGGTACGAAGGTGAGAGGAGAAGAGAAGCAGAGAAGTATCAATTTGAATATGAAAAGCTCAAGAATGAAATTGCTATTATGCAGAAGAGATTGGGCTAAGAGGAACATTTCAGCAAAGAACTGGCTATTCTTAATATTGATTGATTCATATTTTAGAGCATTGAATTGATATAATTTTGCAGGTTTATCTATGTTTTCAATTGAAAATAAGAGGGGAAAGGGGCTGGGGGTTTAGGGGTTTTTAATTTATAATAACAAGCTGCAGACTAACATAAGTAGCGTGTATAGAGAAAAAGATTCAAGCAAAGTAACTCACAGTCATTTCTATCGCAATGATGACTTTGACAGAGATGTTGATGATGGGAATGACAGCGATTGAAAGCGAAGCTATCTTGAAGAATTCTATTAATTATTTAGAATTATCATTATATATGGATTTGAAGAGAAAATAAGCATGGGCCGAGTTAGAAAGAGAACAAGAAGAAGTAAAGAGAAACATCAAGAGTTTAATGAAGACTGCACCAGAGAGCAGAGTCATAGAAGATCCAATGCGAGCTGATAGAGTAAGAAATGTCAAGTAAATCTTAAAATTTACTTAAATATTATATATTTGATGAGACTTTATGTAACCACAATAACTTTTTTTTTATGAACCAGCTCAGTACAACCAATCTGAGTATACCAGATATGAAAAGAAGTATAAACAATCATAGACTTTGAAGCATCAAGACTCAAATTCTTCTAAAGATTAAGATGATAATAAAAAGCATTCAAGCAAGTGATCACAACCCAGACATGAGACTACAACTTAAAATAAGAAAAAATATGATTCCCCTAAAAGATCAGCCACTCAAAATGTACCAAGTAGCACCAACAAAATTGAATCTAAACCTAAGCAAACTGAATAAACAAAGCCAAAGAGTGTGATTACTGATAATTTATAGTAGAAAAAGCCCTCGCCAATGAAGGAAGAGGAGAAGTATCAGCCTTCATCCAATCTCTATGGAAACTATGGTGCTAGCTCTACAACTACTAATAAGAATTTGGCTTCAGCATTTGATTCTAAGCAAAACTCTGCCACTAAACCAGCAGCCAACACTTAACAAAACACAACTACTGCACCAGCTACTACCTCTCCAAATAACGCTCTGTCATCTAAACCAACATTCAAACCCTCTACCAATCCCTTCGCCAAGAGACCCTCCTCAAGCGGTTCAAATTAAGGTGCTACAGGAAATAACAACAATAGTGATAATAACACTTAAAACTACAATAACCCCACTAGTTATGGGGGTTATGGCAATAAACAAGAGGAAACCAAGCAGAGTACATCTTTATTCCCAGATCCATATGCCTAGCCAAACAGCAACACTGGCACATACTCAAATACTAATGCGAAGGATAGCATTTTCATTAGAAGTAACTCATTGAGAAAATCAGCTGAGAATATATAAATATACTTACAATTTACTATATAGTGTATATAGAATTAACTACTTTAAATATCTGAGAAAGAGAAGGAAAGAACTTAAAATAGTGACATAATGAGTGACAACTTGGTTGAAGACTATGAAGACGATTTCATAGAGGAAAGTGTTAGAAATCCACCACCAGCTTCAAAGAATTTTAATTTTATTTAGTAATTTACTCTTAATAAAGAACGATTTCAACAAGAGTAAACCTACAACTACAGGTGGAAATGTCTTCGGTTAACTATTCTCTTCATAAACCAATAATAACAATGCCTATGGAAATGACACAGAGGAAGCCAGTGAGGCATTCGAAGAAGATGACTTAGTCGATGATTACTTCTGAGAAATCATATAAAATGGAAGTTTTTAATCAAAATTTACTTAATTGTTGCTTAATTGAATAATATTTTAATGCTTTAAAAATAATAAATTACAAAAATTACAAATTTCATTTTAATTATATAAGTTTAAATTTAAAATTACAAATTACTTTCTAAGAAATGAGGAGTCAAAACCAAACCAATTAAGATAATTAACGAAATTCAGTTTCAAGATAGCTATTTATGAATAATGAAGAAGATTTGGGTAATGATTTACAATCAGAAAATCCACTATAAGACGATCCCTTTACTTTTATGAGCGGCAGCGAATTCCCCTAAACGGAAAGAAACTCATCAGAACTGTAAAATATACAAGCAAACAGTAATTTGAATTCTCTCTATAGAAATTAAACATTAAGCAATAATTTGCCTTCTCTAAAATAAGGATAAAAAGAGTTCAGCTTCAATCCATTGTTGAATTAAAAGACTGGATTTTAAAAGTCAAGAAAGTAAACTTTTGGAGGTGGGTTTAATGAATAAGATGTGATTTTAGGAAATGATGAGGATATGTTGGATAGTTAAATTCATCCTAAAAGCAGATAAAACAGTAAGAATTAACATTTGTCTCAGATTGGAAGCAAAACAACGCAGTAGTTATAGGAAAAAAATTAAATTATTTATCGACCAAATGAGAGAGTAAGGTTTAGAGAGCAGCTAAGTTACATATAAAACAATCGTATTATGGATGTTGAAGAAAGGGAAAGCTTTAATCCACCAGGAAACTTGGAGTAACATTAAGAATAAGATTTGGACTAAAGATCTACTTTAAATAATGGTAGAAAGAGTAATTTTAGTAGATTTAACATTATACTTGAGGATCCTCCTTCAAATCATACTGCATTTACTGCTCACTTTGGAGCTGTACCAAATAGATCAAAGAGTATTCTGAATCCATCCAGCTATAATTAGACTATGTTTGCTGATAGAGAATAAGCATAGTGTAGGTTTGGTATGTAAACCAAGCAACAGAAATAAGTTATTTTTAATGAGCCTAAGTAGGAAGGTCTATCAAATAGTTTCACTCTTAACTTCAACTTAAAAAGATCCAAATTAGAGAGAGCTATTAAAAACACTTAATCTTACTGTAAATATGTGATTGTAGGTATTTAGCCATACAAGCACTTACAATTCATTTCAAAATACTTGATCGACTATTAATTCATCTCAAATTTCAACAAATATGAATTTCTCCTTTACTCTGACTCTTGTAATTGGCTTGGAATTGTTCTTTAGAAAAATGACTATAGACTTATAGAGACTCTAATGCAACTCGATAGTGTATTTCTTACTAAAGGTCAAGATTTGATTGTGGGTGTAAATCAAATACAGAGTTTAGAGTTGCTGTTTATGATTGAAGAGGAGATTCAAAGATCTAGAAAAGCAGTATAGCAATTCTAGGGAACTTTGAATCGAAGTCAACTTGCATAAAGCAAATTTAGCTTCCACATCCTGGATAAATAGGATCTTGATAAAGCTTTTGGATTAGGTTTGATTAGTGAAAATATCAAGTCAAAAGATCACTCTAAAATCAGAAATAGGTAGAGTATTATTTCAGTTCATTCTGATTTTGAAAAAGCAAGCAACTTTATCAGTAGAGCTCTAAGTTCAATTGGATTGAGCGATGTCAAGAACAAATAGTATGATAGGCTCAAGAAAGAGGACGATTTTGATAGAAATGATATGGATAATATAAATGAAGTGGAATAAGAATAAGATGTAAAAATGGGTGATGAATATCAATAATATATTACTATTATTTATATGATTACCAAGAGAATTATGAAGGATTTATAGCAGCTAAGTTGGATACCTGGAACATATATGATAAACTAACCAGCTTAGTTAGAAGTTTTATTCCAATAATTTTATTTAAAAAACTCATTGGTTTGCTATTTAATTTAATTATGAGTAATTCAGTGATTGGATTGTAAAAACAAATGTTCTTAAATATAAAGTGAAAAATAAAACAAAAAGGTTGACTCTTAATCGGTAAAATAAGTCTGGTGCAAATCATGAAACAATTTAAGATATAGAATTATTTTGACAAAGATATTGATCATTTGACAATCTTTTCAGTTTAGTATTGGTGTTCAAGGGGAGTTGTCCTCTTCTCAAGGGGGAGCCTCTGAAGTTTAAACTCTCTCCAACATTGTAGGTCTATCTCAATTGTGAAGTATTGAGGTTCTGTTGTTGTTGCTCTCTTTGGTAATAACATCTTTCACGTCTGATCTGCCAAAAGTGGAGTTATCATGTAGTACTTTAGTTTGAGCGTGAAGGTTAGCTGGTTAGTACTAGCTTGTGTGGAGTTAGTTGTATTGTGGTTGGCCAGCAGATGCTTGCCCATCAAATTTAACTGGAGATCTGGCTCTTCTTGGTGATCTCTGAACCAAGTCGACGATTGATTTTTAGATTACCTCATCAACTTGAGCTCTGATTTGAGTCACCTTCTCTTTTCTATCAAAGTTTCTTCACACGATATCGTCAGTCTCAACGAATGAGTCAAGTTATCTTTAAAGTTCTCTATTTTGAGAGGTCAAGAGCTCTGAATATTAGTTGAGTGATTCTAGTTCAAGTTTCAAGTCGTGATTTCTGTCAAGATGGCATCATTAGAATATCTCACACCTTCAAGATATTTTCTAAGATGCTCTACTTGAAGTTCAGCCTCTCTATTTCTATTTTCAAGTTCTCTTAAGTGTAAAGTTTGATCTTGAGCTCTAACAATTTCTTGATCTTTAGATCTTAACAATTGTTTTTGGAGTAAAATAGATCTATCGTTTGCTCTCTCAACGTCATTAATTTCGACATCGATTGAAATGATGTTTTTCTTTAGAATGCTAATGTCTCTTTCAAGCACGTCTAGGTTTAGACAGTTCTCTCCACTTGAATAGATCTTTGATCAACAGTCTCATTTAGGTGCTGACTTCTATCATTAAGATTCTTTGACTCCTTCTCGAGAACTTGGGCTTTCATCTTCTGATCATCGATTTCTTTCTCTTGGAATCTAATATCATTCTTTAATTGATATATGGCTTATTGCTGTCTTTTCTTAACATCCTATGCTTGATTGATATCTCCCTGTAATAATTCAGATTCTCTTCTAATCTATTCATTGTGCTTTCTCACTTGGTCAATGTCTTTGTTATTAGTATAGATCTCTGACTCTCTGTCTTCAATATCTCTCTTTTTTCCTTGAATTTCATCGTAAACCTTGATACCTTCTTGCTCTCTATCTAAGACATTTTTCTTCAAAGTCTCAATCTCGCCCTAGTGGTGATGGATAATTATGGTTTACTAAGTCAATGATTCTTCGTAGTCTCTCTGTGAATCTTGAACATTGCCCTCAAGAGATCTTATTTTTTTTTGTAAATCTGCGATCATATCGTTCAAGTGTATGTAGTCACAATCTCTTTGGGGTTGAACTTTGATCTCTTCTCTATAGCCTTGAATAATTCTATATCTAGTCTCATCAGATGATCTAATAATTTGGGTTTAAGTAAGAGCAACTGATTGGTTTAAATCTCTTTAATGAGGTGCAACGATGCTGCTAGACATATTCAAAGAGCTGGTTTGTAAATATCTTCCGTTGTCTGCTCTAGCAAACTGTTATTGCTGAACTGGAGCAGCGACTGGATTTCTCAAGTGAGATTGGGAGCCTGAAAATCTCAGTGGTTAGGAATTTTGGCTTGAAAGTGCATCTCCATTAAAACCCTAAGACCCATAGAAGTTTTGCTTATTCTTAGTTTATTAACAAATTTATACTGATTTATTTGAATTGACTTTTTTACCAAGTTAATTTTTTGGCTGGTTATAGAATGACTATCTGCCAATGACTCCATTATCCTAAACTCTGTTTGGACTGATAAAGTTGTAAGATCTCTGATATTGGTCGTCTGGTGATTGAATTTGTGATTTATGATTTGACATCTTTTTCTATTTTTTATAATGCTTTGCTGTTTAATTACAAAGATAAAATTAATTTTAGTAGTTAAGTCCTAAATAAAATTTAAATTTCTAATTTATCTATTTTGTCTAGTTCATCATGAAAAAATGATAAAAAAATATCGAAATATTTTTTCTTAATATGGCTATATACTGTCAAATATTTCGAGAAGAGTAAAGAAATAACCAAAGCTACAGTTAATTATAAAATTTTCTCTGATTTTCTCTTACGTTAAAAGGTTGTTACTTAGTTAAGAGGGATATATATATTTTAAAACTAAATATAAATATTTATAAAGTTTTCTAATAATTTTAATTGTTTACTAATTAAATTGGATAGATGGCTTGATCTACGAAACATGTGAAGAATATGATGAGTTTTGAATTTTTCATATAACAAAATAATCTTAATATATAAGAGACTGAACTTTTCCCTTTCATGCAAGTTTTTACTCTTTTACAATAATGCATGGAAATGTGATGATAATAAGATAAGTTTTTAATTGTCTCAATAATGCTTTTAAAATTAATTATTTATATAAAACAAATCATAATTTAAAATTTTCCTATTCAAAACCCCAAAACCCTTTCAGTAGTTTGATTGAGTTTTTGATTGATAAAAGTAGACTATTAAGGCATATTTTATTAGGGTTTTAATAGGGTTTATGTAGGGCTTAATTATTAAATATTAGTAATTTGAGTGAGCATAACAAGCGAGCTTTTTAAATATTTCACACAAACATAAGGTTAGAGTCATGTGGCAGTTCTCTGAAATTTATCTTTCTAAGTTGCTGATTGATTGTTTCTATTAAGATTAAATTCTCTTACCTTGGCTTGATAATAGTAGAGTATTCAAGCTCTCTGAGACCTCCATCTATTTTATTTTTATCGAGATATTGTTTGATTCTTTGCTTAGAATCTCTCTCACCCCTGCAGCTAAAGTAATCGTTTCTTGGCATGTCGCTCTCTATTATTATTACTGCTAGAGCCCAGATATCCCATGAAGTGTCTCCATCTCTCCAATCTTCTCTTTCTGGGAAATAACCTGGAGTACCTAATACATTTCCTAATGCAGAGGCCTACACTCTTTGTGCCCTATTGAAATCAATAATAAATACTCTCAGTGGTTGATAATCAATCATAATATTCTCTGGCTTTAAGTCTCTATGAACGTAACCTAGCTTGTGAAGCTCTTCAATCCCTTCAACTATCTGCTATACTATCTAGCTAATTTATCTCTGACATCTATCTATCAGATAAGAATTCTCTGTAAGTCATTTAAAGTAAAGGAAGCCTGAAGGCTACATGATCTTTACTAAGTAAAATAGCATCAAGCTAGATAATATGCCTACACTCATTAAACTTTGCCTTTTAAAGAGCATAATACTCATTAGCAAATTCTATTTGGAACTTGTCATCAGCAAGGAAGTAATTGAAAGGATATATCTTATAAGCATATTAGTCATCAGCAATCACTCTCTTCTCTATTTTATTTTCAAGAGTGAGATATCTTTCTAGGCAAGAATCTAAGTCAATATTTTTTAATAAGGGAATCTTTATAGCCTCTATTTTTGCCATGATTTTATTGATCTCCAATACTTGAAAGTTCTTGACTGCTTTCATCATTTTAACTTACTTCTACACTTCAACTCTAAGGGACTCCACTGGGTTTCTTGATCTTCTTTTTTAGAGGAATCTGTTCCCTGTGGGTTCATGAATAAAGACAAAACTTTAATTATGCTTTTTCTTCAACTGAACTTTGAGGAATATGGCTTCTCACAGAACTCACAGACATACTTCCCATCTTTCTTTTAATGCTTGAGATATAACCTTGGCATATCGTTGCGTATATCTCTCAAATGTCTCTTGTAAGTTGACTTGTAAGGGTAGGCTTTATTGCATTCTTTGCATTTATAGTCAGCTTTGATTGGTAAATATAATTTCAATGACAGGTTGTTTAACCTCCTCCTCAATTTGCACAGCTTCTTTGATAACCTCCTACTTAACTTATATTTAAATCTCAAAGCTAGACTGGTCAAAGTTGTCATAAGTAGGCTCCCACTGAGTGCAAGCGTCTCTGGTCTCTACTTTTCTTGGTTGCTGGAATGATAATTTTTATTGACTTTACCCAAGTAATGCCGCTCTTCTCAAAAGGTTAGCGCTCATTTTAGTTGACTGATAAATTTTATTATTATAATGTAATAATCCAGGCAGGCACTCTATAATAAAAGATTAACAGACAGTCTAGTATATTCTTTACTGAGAGGATAGAAATAAAAGTATCGTTAATGGGTGTAATTTGACATATTTTATGAGTATACTTTCCATTTTAGTAAATTAAAATACTCCTAATGAAATTTTGTTTCTCTTAGAGGTCCCCAAATCAAGTTTGAACTTAATTTGGATGTAAAGTTATTAAACATTTTTAAATTTAATATGCTCCTAATTAAGTTTTAACCTTAAAATTTAACTCCTAATAAAGTTTGAACTTAATTTGTAGGACCTCCTAAAATAATTAAACATTATTAGGAGCAATTTAATGAAGATTGTTTGATAAAAATGGAAATCAATCTGTGAAACTTGGAGCAAGTTTTAAAGTTTTCTCCGCATACCTTTTTTTAGGCTGACCTCCAGTAGTTCTTCCCTATTTAGTAGTAAGATTTTAATAAACTTAGAATGAATATCCATAATATTAAATTTCATTAACATTTCTAGAAAGAGGAAGCAAGATGGAGTCTATGAATGATGCAATGAAGAGAATTTAATCTCAAGATTTGATAGGAAAATTTCGAAGTAAAGAGGACCTTTATAGATACTTGGCACAGCAAGGTAAATTCTTAACTTATGCTAATATATTGACCATAGTTGGATTGTTTTTGCCCACCCAGGAAGGAACAAAAGTATCATTCTTAAAAGCCTTACTGAGTGAAGAGAAAAAAGCTTTTAAGTCTTATGAAATTAGGATGATTGAAATTCCTAACTACCCTGAAATATCTGTTAAACCCTATATGACGATGCTATGAGTGATCCAGATGTTGCTCTCTACCTTCTATCAAAGCTGCAGCTCTCTAATAAGTTGCCAGAGAGAAACTTCTTCTTTGGTGTTCTTGGAACTCTGAAACCTGAGTACTTAAATGAAGTAATTTAAGAATCTCAAAAGAAACGCTATAGCATCTCTCCTGAAGAAAAAGAGAAGTAGGGAATTAAAATCAGTGACTCCTGGTTGTAAGAACTGTAGAAGCATCCATTCATCTCTAGTAAGCTTAGTCTTCTAACTTTATTGAAAAATCTGGTACTGCTATATACTTGATGAAAGAGCGCAGCAAATTAAACAGAGAGAGAGAAAGTCTCAAGTAAAGCATGAACTAAGTAAGAGACTCTTCAAAGATTTATAAAAGGCAGACGAGATAAATATAGTTCAGGAGCTGGCACAAAGAGAAGAAACATAGGCCCAAGCAAGCCATAAGAGGAAGAAAAGAAAGAGAAGCCAAGTCCCTTTACGGTTAGTTTAAAATTTGAACTTATTCATTCGTTTAAATCTAAAACTTATTTATATACACAAAATCTCCCTTCTCTTGCGCATACTTTAGCTTTATCATCGCTGACTCTTTTAGCAGCACTCTTAATAAAATCTACTGTATCTATCTTTAAATCGTGCATTAAATGATAGAGCAGAAGTTTCTTGTAGTGGCCTTTTAATAGGCCCCAATATAGTTCAATTCTATTGAACTAAGGGCTGTAAGGAACATTAAATACAGGCGTTATATTTAGCCTTTCATATTCCTTCCTTGAGTCTTTAGTTTTATGAACTGACAAGTTATCAACGAATAGAATAGTCTCTTAGTTAGCGTACTTATCTCTGAGTTATTGCAAGAACTTAATATATTATTCAGTCTTTATAGAACGAGGGTGAATAAAATAAGTCTCGAGGCCACTAACTTCACTTATTCCACCAAGAATAGCATGAGTTTACACCTTTTCCTTTTAGTCATAAACTTCTATATTAATATACCTCTTGTACCAAGACCTTGATTTAAAGGTATTGAATGTAAATACTGCCTCATCAGCGTGTATGAACTTTATATTATGCTCTTAAGCCTCTTCATTTAATCGAATATATAATTTAAATTAGTCTTATAAAATGGAACATTAAAGTCAATCACTCTCTTAATGCGATTGACTGTCTTGTAAGATATTCCGTTCTTTTTATATATGTTAGCTATCGATTAAGCAGATATGTGAAGCTCAGGAAATTGGCGATGAAACATCACAGCCCTCTAGGCTAGAGAGAAATGAGCCCAGTATTTAAGAGTCTTATCATTAATAAGATATTCAATATGATGCTGCTAAAATTTTAAGGGTCTTTTAGGCTTAGAATTAAGATGCTATCTCTTTAAATTCAATGCTAATAGACAGTTAGACCTAACAGTTAGCTGGAGATTTATGGAGCAGCCTTGCTTTAGACGTTCTATTTAGAATAGGTTTGAGTTGATCACTATATTCATCACATCCATAACGCAACTTAAACAATAAATCTATATACTCACTGTCATAAACTGATCCCAAACCTCGCATATACTCACTTAAATTACTAATATTTAAACCTTAATCCCCTACATAAACCCTATTAAAACCCCAATAAAGTATGCACTAATAGTCTACTTTTATCAATCAAAAACTCAATCAAACTACTGAAAGGGTTTTGGGGTTTTGATTCCACTCAGCAAATATATTAATAAAGTTTCCAAAACTGCTTTATTAAACCACTTAATTTATCTTAGATTATATTTATAATCACTGTATCATATTATTCATTGAGGTTGTATAGTTTAGATTTTATTGGGGAACAGCCATATAAATGAGCCTATCAAGAAAAAAGTCACAGTTGCTATCCCTAGCATTATCGCAGAAATACCAAAATATTAACACAATTTTAGACATATTAAGTTAAATTATATGATAAATCTTGATTTAAATTATAAGATCACAATATTTTTCTCTAGAAAAAACTGCTGAAGGTTTTACTCTGCATTTTCAGTATTTCTTCTCTTTCCTTCTCAGTTTGTTGCAAATTTTTATCTTGACTGCTTTGAATTTGATTAAGCACTTCCTCATCTTGCTTGAATTACTACTTAAATCCCAATGCAAATTGCTTTTTACTTTAAGCCATGTTCAGCATGTCTTATATATAGTCTGAATTACAGAAATTACAATGGAAAATTATGAATAACAGTGGATGTTATTATTTATTTTAAATGTCTGATTTAATCTCTTCAGCTTCGTGCTCATAATTCTATTATTCTTCCTATACTTATTTCAAGTAGTTTTTAGAATTTTCTTTCTGTTCTTTCTTAACTTCCTTCTCCTACTCTTCAATTTCTATATAATTTATTCATTAAAATTTTTAATTTATACCAATTTCTAGATTATAAATACTTTTTTATAGATTAAAATCAGTGAAATACTTACTCTTTCTGAGGTTATAGAAACACAAATTCATCTTCTCCTTCTTGCTCATTGCTTTTTCCTTATCTTCCTTTTTCTGCTGATATTCTTTGAGTTTATTATAGGTTTTAGCTAATTACTCTTTCACTTCTTTCCTATTCTACTCATCATTATCTTCCTCTTTATTATCAGCTTATAATGCATTTTTATCATTCGGAGCAGCTTGTTATTGCTGATAGTTTTATTTGTTATTGTGATTATCATATTCATCATCGTTTTGTTATTATTCAGTCACAAATTAATTGAAGTAATTAGCTTGACTATATTCTTAACTTTTTCTCTCTTTTTCATCTTTAATTGTGGTTTATTCTACTACTGTATTTACAGATCGTTTTAGTGTGGTTAATCTTTTAATAGACTTAATGCTTACTATTCGAGAGGTTACTCATCGTAGGATTAAAATTTATATTCTATTATCGATGATGCCTCTTTGTTAAGAGTCAGATTATTAATTTATATGATAGTATTTAGCATGACTGCTAATGAAAAATATTGATTGATATATTAAAAAATAAGATCATCCTCAGCTTAGTCGTTGTTTTACATGTCTCTAATTTTACAGTTTTATTAAGAATCTTATATAGTAAAACTAGTAATAAATGTAGTTTAAACCTTGAAGCTCATTTATTCTAAGTTAAATTAAATCCTTCTATATCCCATTATTGCCATCTATTTGTGTCTCATTTTTTTCATAATCTTCCAGGTAATCCTCAAGCAGCATCTGCAACAATCTTGCTTACTAAGAATCAAGCTAATCCTCTACTTGAATTTAACTAGCCTCATTGATATTATATTCTGAATCATTGTGTTCCAGTAGCAACTCATTATTATTTGGAAGTTTGCTCTAATTTGTTAAGAGTTTTGCCATTTTTATACAAAAAATAATTGAAATTTATAATTGATCTGATTGGACCAACTTTAATTCATTAATCAATCAATATTTAAGTATAATTTTTTCCTTATATTATTGATTCATGCATATTCTAAAGAAAAAATTAAAATGATAAAAATTAAGAAGAGTGAAGGTTCATATTAATTCAATAATTCTAAATCTAATTAAAGTATATTGTTTTCATAGTGCGATATAAACAGTTTTCTTTGAGAACGTTTCAATTGCTCTTTCAATCCTCAGTGACTTCTTCTCCAGATCTTTTCGTCTCCTCCGTGCAGCTAGCGTAGTAGAGCCAATAGGCAGTTTCTCTAATAAATTAGCCACTTCTTTCTTGCTTTCAAACAGTTCCTCCAAAGTTCTCTAGCGCTCATCTTCACTCATTTGTCTTGTTCCTGGTGGTATCATGGCGTCTTCCTCTTCTCTACGGAGTTGATACTCGTGGTCCTCTTTTTATTTGCCGAATTTATTTATGTAGGTTGGAACTTTACCGAAGAATTTGTGCAGTTAAGGGGATTATTAATCGTGATTAGAGTTAAGAATCCTGTTATTATAATGTTTAAAAATATTATAAGCACGGTCAAAACCCAAAAACCCTTAATGAGGTTTATAAGTGCTTTGATTTGTTGGGAATTTTTTAGGGGTTGGGATTATTAATAAGTTTTAATGTGAAATTTATAGTAAATTTATTTAATTTAATCACTCAAAATGCACTTTTGGATAATGTGGAAGAGGTCTGTAGTTTATTTTACTCAACCACAATTCTATTTACTCTATTGATATGTCTGATCGCGGGTTTGGCTTGATTATTACTTGCTCTGTCATCTATTTCATTGCTTGAGATACTCTTTTTTATCTATAAATTGCTTTATTCTTTGCTACGCATCCTTTTCACGCCTTTTTGAGTAATAATTTTTGAGTGGCATGTAGCATTCTATTATAATTGCTGCTATTGCCCACAAATCCCATTGAAAGTCTCCGTCTCTCCAGTTTTCTCTTTCTGGATAATAGCCTGGAGTTCCCATTACACTTCCTTGCCTTGATACTTCCACTCTTAATGCTCTGTTGAAGTCAATAATTGTCACTCTTACAGGTGAAAAGTTTATCATTATATTCTCAGGCTTTAAATCTCTATGAACAAAGCCTAACTTATGTAGCTCTCTTATACTTTCTAAGGTTTAAGTTGCTATCAAAGCAAGCTACTTATGATTCCTTTGATGACTAATGAAATCTATGAGGGTCATTTCATAGAGTGGGAGTCTGAAAGCAACATGATCTTTGGCGAGTAGAACATCATCTAGCTTGAATAAGTACTTACACTCTTTAAATTTTGCTTGAGTGAGTACTTGATACTCGTTAGTAAACTCCATCTAATATTTATCATCGCTTAAGAGATACTTGAAAGGATAAACCTTGTAAGCATATTGATAATCATTGATAACTTTCTTATCAAAGGAGTCCTCTAGAATAAGATTAAAGAGAAGTATCTAAATCTATCTACGCAAGAACTGGCATTTTCTTGTATTGAATTTTGATTATGATTTTTGTGATTTCAGAGATTAGTTGGTTGTGTGCTTTCTTTACGCACTCTAATTCACTAGCTTATTCAGGAACTGTCACTTTAGAATATTGCCTCGATTTTCTTTTGTTGAGAAGCTTCAGCACAACTTCATGATTCTCAACTTCTATATCTTTCTTGTGACCTTTTAATATATGCTTCTTCAAGTCTCTTGTATGAGAGTATTGCTTAGGGCACTCAAAGCAGTCAAACTTTCCATCTATTATATCATGCTTTAAGTATACAGTGGGCTTGGCTTCTCTATGCTCCTTCATAAGTCTGTACCAGCTTGATTTATGAGCAAAATCTCTCTCACACAGCTCACAATCAAAACCCCAAAACCCTTTCAGTAGTTTGATTGAGTTTTTGATTGATAAAAGTAGACTATTAGTGCATACTTTATTAGGGTTTTAATAGGGTTTATGTAGGGGTTTAATGTTTAAATATTAGTATTTTAAGTGAGTATAACAAGCGAGTTTTTAAGATATCTCACACAAACATAAGCTTAGTGTCATGTGGCAGTTCTCTGAATTTTATCTTTCTAAGATGATTTTTAATTGTTTCTATTGTTTGTTAATTCTCTTAGCTTGGCTTGATAATAGTTGAGTATGCAAGTTCTCTGAGACCTCCATTTATTTTATTTTTATCGAGATATTGTTTGATTCTCTGCTTAGAATCTCTCTCACCCCTGCAGCTAAAGTAATCGTTTCTTGGCATGTCGCTCTCATTATTATTACTGCTAGAGCCCAGATATCCCATTAAGTGTCTCCATCTCTCCAATCCTCTCTCTCTGGGAAATATCCAGGAGTGCCGTATACATTTCCTTCTGCAGAGGCTTGCACTCTTTGAGCTCTGTTGAAGTCTATAATATAAACTCTAAGAGGCTGAAAGTTCAACATGATATTCTCTGGCTTTAAGTCTCTATGAACATAACCTAGCTTGTGAAGCTCTTCAATCCCCTAACTATCTGCTATACTATCTAGCTAATTTATCTCTGACATCTATTGTCAGATAAGAATTCTCTGTAAGTCATTTCAAGTAAAGGAAGCCTGAAGGCTACATGATTTTTACCAAGTAAAATAGCATCAAGCTAGATGATATGCCTGCTCTCATTTAACTTTGCCTTTAAAAGAGCATATTACTCATTTGCAAATTCAATTTGGAACTTGTCATCAGCAAGGAAGTAATTGAAAGGATATATCTTTTGTTTTAAGCATATTAGTCATCAGTAATGACTCTCTTCTCTATTTTATCTTCAAGAGTGAGGTAGCTTTCTAGGCATTAATCTAAGTCAATAATTTTTA